>JARYHS010008074.1:343056524-343291635 GCA_031002005.1 Vandiemenella viatica | reverse complement strand
AAACCGATGTTCGCGCCTTTTTTTTTTTTTTTTTTTTTTTTTTTTTTTTTTTTTTTTGAAATTGTGAACAAAATGAATTTCTAGCGATAGAGCCATGTGTGAAATCACTAATACATAAAGTAAAAACTTTTGTACTTTTACGTTCACGAAGTTACTGTCGAAAATGTAACGTCGAACGAATATAAATAAACTAAACCTTTTCCCGCTATGCTAATAAAAATTTAAGAATTCATGAAAGGATTGTCTTAAGTAGTAATTACATTACAGCGTAACACAATCTTTTGTACAGCAACAATCAAATTAATTTTTTTAAATAATATTAAAATGGAATATTTGAAATTAATACTCAAAATGTATACACGCTGACTAAAATCACAAATTACAGATTTGTATTAACTAAACGGCGTCAATAACACACATAGTTCTAAAAACCTTATACTCTAACGTTTTGTCGTAATATGATAATATGACTAACAGAACAGATACACTTCCTTGAACGGTTTGACGTTCCGGAATTCTGCCGAACAGTAATTGCTGTTGAATGCAAAAAAACATTCCTGGCATCATCACATCGATTTCTGGCAAATTAGAGCTATTTATGGTCGTAAATCTAACTTCCATTTAAAATATAAGTAGTTTAATATCTTCATAAGCAGCACCTAAAACCTTAAATATATGACGCACAGATTGTCAACAGACGGCTACACACGGGAGCTAAGCTGGTGCGAGCTGATATGTGACGTCATGTGCTCTGATTGGTGTTTCATGTCACATGATTAATAAGTCTTTTTGGATTTTTTTATTATTAAAAGTATAATGTTTTAACTATAATCCAATAAATAATGTTGATTTTTGGTATCCTTACTGCTTACTCTACCATTGTAAATTAAGGTTTCCTAGTTTCCTTTTAATTCATTGTTTTTTATGCACACTTTTCCACACCGGTATCGGTGATGGAGAGGTACGATCTAATCTCAGTCATAACAATTTTCATCGTAGTTTTGTAATAATGAGTAACTAATTGTTCGATACTGTAAGATTAGTTGAATTGATGGAGAGTAAACCGTGTTTGTGTAATAAAACATCCAACTATTTCAGCGACAGAATAGAAAAACTGAAGTCGTGGAAAAAGATATATACAAAGAAGATTTCTAAGTGAAGGGAAAAAAGAACAACAGAAAGTTGATAACTAATACATTTATGATTAGTAATAACAATGCAGAATAATTTACAAAACTTATTTTGTTAATTTGCCACGGCAGCGTGTCCTAGGAACTGACAGTATATGTTTGAGTTGATACCACAAATAATAGGACAACCACATTTACAATTATAAGAAGAGGAAATCATAAGTAAAATTGTTATTCTGGTTGTGCTATTATTTGTGGTATCAACTCAAAGAAACTTTTGCAGAACCGAAGTCGCGTTGCCGTGGCAAATTAATAAAATAAATTGTGTAAACTATTGTGCATTATTATTACTAATAATAAATGTATACCCTATCAACTTTCAGTTGTTATTTGTTTCCATTCACTTCGAAATCTTGTTTCAAAAATGTTTACTTGTACTTGTTCCCAGTATGTAGGTTCACGTAAGTGAATAAATTATGCGTCTGTAACAAGGTAATTAAAACCCGAAAGAAGAAATATAACAAATTGAAATTTTTTGTTCTATTTATAGATTCTATTTGGTTCAACTCCAGTCACCGTCATACCTTTTCTATAATGTAAAAAATCAGTTAATTTAGTAATTGAGTAACATGAATTAATTAATTAAAAATATATCAGAATATTTGAGTACTTTATTTATTTCAGTATTTTCCTAGTCATAATTTTCATATTTGAGGACGATCCAGTACTGTGTGTTAATTAAATGTTTTATGTATTTCCTTTTAGGTTATAATAATCTAAGTAGGTAACGTTATTGAAAGCTGCACGCTTCTTTCTTCCTCCAATGCTAGAAACCTATTGCACTCGCTGCGAAGAAATCGGCGCCGGGTGCGGTTTTGCCGGCGACTCTTTTCGCCGGACCGGAATCTGCTCCTGCACCTGCTCTGGCTTTGCCGGTGTGTGTGAAAAGGCCATAACACCTCCATAAGCGTATGTAAAATGTGATTTTTTATTTACTGAAACCGACTTTTTGCTTAATATTTATATTAAAATGTGATAGGATTCTGCTGTTTTATTTCATATCGACATTTAAAAATGCGCTTTTTTAATTAACTGTTACAGAAATGTTATTTTTCGTTGTGAGCACAGCTTTAATCTTAATTAGAGTTTATACTTATTGATATAATTCTAACCTTCTACGTGGGTTAGGATAGTACTAATATAAAACAATCATCTGTAAATATTAATAAGGATAATTTGGCAATAGTCCAATAGTATTGTTCAGAGTATTTATTTGTCCATTTAGTCTGAATTTTGGTACACACATTCCTTTGGACACATCTTTCCAGAAAAAATATATTTCACAGCAAAACGAAATGTACAACACAAAATTTATGGTATGTGATAGTGTCAATTTCTAAACACAACTTTGCCGCCAACGATAGCATCTGCTGACAAGTTTCTGCAATATGATATGAATATAATAATAATCAATTATATATAGTATATTTCGTGGCTTTATTATACAGATTTGTTAAAGATAATTCTGCTCTGTGATCTGAAATTTGGCACACATGTTCCTTAGGTGGTAATAGTTTCAAAATGTGAATATAAAAGCTACGAAATGTATGCTAATGAAGTATTTTTTTCTTGCTGATTGTTTTACGCCCCATAGACGTCTAAGACATTAGATGAGGAGAAAATCTAGGGGGAAATAACGGGAAAGAATTTAGCTATCGCCATCTGAAGGAATCATTTTGGAATTCTCCAGGAGTTTCATAGGTAAACCATGAAAACCGAAATCTGGATGGCTGGACGGGGATTTGAGCCCCCGTCCTCCCAAATTCGGCCTATAATGAAGTAAAATAGACCAACCTTGTGCTATAAGCGGTGATTGATATAGGGCATAGGGCATTTTGGGTACTCTTTCCAAATGCTCACATCAGGACATCTCTGTTGGTGTTAAGTTGATTTGAACCCTGGATTAGAATACAAAATAACACACTTTGTTATAGCATAATGCTTGCGGAATTTATCTTTCACTCGTAACTTAAACTCGTTTGATTTTTGGATGGCAATGTACTCGCGGTCAGAGCCGGAATAAAACAGCGCGCAGCCCGTAACAAATGTGAAGAAGAGGCCCTAGAGCTTTTTTTTTTTTTCTCTCTTGCTTCGTGGCTAATCCGGCACTGCTCGAGGTTATATTGGACTGCAGCCTGGCTTAGAATAAAAATGCTCTTAGCTATCGTTGTTTAGAAGCCATATTGTGGTGTTACAAGTGATTAGGATAATTAGGGCAAGCGAAGCGAGCCTTTACACTAGGTGACGAATTGTGCACACATTGTGGTACACTTTTTGAAAAAAACTGCAGCGCCTAAAGATGTTAAACTGAACATACTAATTCAAGGTCAGTTCTAGATGCGTTATCAATCTCAATTTCTGCAATAAATAAATAAATTATCATTATATTTCTTCGTGAATGCTGAGAAGGAGAGGTCTTCAGTTTGGAAATCGCTATCGTAGAACGAGCAAGTCTGGTAAATAGTACGTCATCTGTGGATTCCCCCCTAAAGCAGTTCTGCCTGGTGGGCCTCCGTTTAAAAGAAATCGGGAATTAAAAAGTGTAAAAATTGTGCCGATACGGAAGACCACTTGTTGATAAGGTTGGTTTAGCCGTGCGTGTTGAGGCGGTGTGTTGCTCAGCGGGAGAGTCTCAGTACTATTCCACGACCCGCGAATTTTTTTTTTTTCTGTTTGTATTTTTTTTTATTGCTATTTGATCTTGTAGCATTACGAATTTGTTTTGAAACAAAGTCTCCAAATTATTTATTTTCCTTTGAGAAATACGCAAATGATGGATGATTTAAATCATAGAAACATTTGAAACAAAACTTACGTGCACACCAAGCACATTTTATGATGGATGTTCTTTGTAAATAAATCTGTGACTTGTGTAAATTTAGATGCAGTGGTTTTTACACGCTTTATATTAGCTTGACTTGTATGTATGTATGTATGTATGTATGTATGTATGTATGAATGTAACGGAATTTTACAACTCCATTTTGACCCACTTCTAGATGTCCGAGCTGGTTGAAATTTGGCACACATATTAAGAACCGGTGACAATACAATAATTTCATAGCTATATCCTGCTATTCTCATTACTTTGACAGTAACAACAGAAAAATTGTTGAATGTCCTGAAATTTTTCAATTTAATTTTAACCCAATTCCAGATGTCCGAATTGTTTGAAATTTTGCTGATATATTGATAACTGATTACAATACAATAATTTCATAGCTATATCTTGATATTATCTTTACTTTTACAGTAAAAACGGAAAAAATTTGTACACGTTTTAAAAACCGTTAACAATACAGCAGTCTCTTAGCAACGTCCTGCTATTCTCGTTACTTTGACCATCTCCAGTTTCCCGGGTGTGATTTACAAGCCTTGGTTGCTGACGACGATCGTCTTCCACTGTCTCTTATCCAGGAAGGTTTCTCTGTCTGCAGTCACTTAACGTGATATTGAATAGTGAGTATTCGAAACATTACTTCGTACTATTATAGAAGAGTAGTCTTCCACATTTACCCTGCTATTGGACCTCTGGCTGAGCTGCCATTTAATTGTATTTAACTCGTGGAAATAATAATTAAAAATGAAACTACAACACAAAGATAAAGAGAGATTGGCGAAGAAAAGCCAACAGTAGGAAACATACTTTTGAAACTATCTGAACTAAAAAGTTAAAAATAAAATTGTAGTTTAAAAAACTAAAAACACGCTTTCGTAGTAATGTGAACTAAAAGGTTAAAAATAATCTTTAAATATAAAGATTTTGTTTAACAGTGATGGGACGTCCCACAATACAGGATAAATTAATTTTTTTGAATAAGCTTAAACAATAAAGTCACTGATTACAAAATTAACATTAATGTAAAAAAAGAAAGCGTGGGGTGCTCTCTACACAACTTTTGACAATGACTCTACCTTTACAAACAGCGAACGACAAAAAATATAAGACAACTTATATAGCACCCCATGCTTTTTTACATTAATGTTAATTTTGTAATCAGTGACTTTATTCTTTAAGCGTATTCAAAAAAATTAATTTATCCTGTATTGTGGGACGTCCCATCACTGTTAAACAAAATCTTTATATTTAAAGATTATTTTTAACCTTTTAGTTCACATTACTACGAAAGCGTGTTTTTAGTTTTTTAAACTACAATTTTTTAATTATATTTAAAAAAACCTGCTCCTTCCCTTAATCAGTTACTTAAATAACTGTATAATTTTCCTGATAGACTATTAAAGTTTAATCAAAATCAAAATTAAAGAATAAAAGTTAGGTACACCTAATAGGTACACTTCAAACTTTAATCGAAAATAACGTTGCCACAAACTGAACTATTGAGATAAAATGAACTAATGCCCCAGCAAGAGAGATATTAATTTATTTTTTTATTAATGATTGCTGAATGTTTTTAACTATACAATGAAATCCCGCTGCCTCCCTAAATCAGTTATTTAAATAACTATAATTTTAATGAGAAACTGTGCAAAGTTTAGTTACAACCAAAATTAGAGCGCACTCTACATTCAGATTTGGGATCCGTTTAACGGTAGAAATATGTTTCCATATAACTGAAACAGACCAAAAATGCATGCAGGTCGATAGTTTAACGAACCCAAACACAAGAACCATGAAATATTTTTTAAAAAAACGGGAGGTTTTACCGTGGAATGCAATCACCTAGAATCCGCCTCAGCAACACTGTCTGCACTTCAAAGATAATGGCTATGTATCCAAGATCAGCGAGCAACTAAAATCGAATAATTTCTGTCGGTGAAATGAACGAAAGCTGTCTTCATCACCATGTCTTCATAAAAATATTCCGTAATTTTCTGTATTGTTCCCTTCTCACAACGAAATGCCAGTCGGTTAACGCTCTGGCCTCGTATTCTGTAGGACGCGGGTTCGAATCGCCTTCCGGGCATCCAGATTTGAATTTCCATGGTTTCGCCAAATCACTCCAGGCAATTTCCGGGATGCTTCCTTCAAAAGGGCCTTGACCGAATTCCTCCACGTTCCTTGCCCCCAGTCCTTGCTGGAGTCCCACTATTTAAAAATGTTCTACAATCAACCACAGCCAGTCAACTGCGTGCTTCAATTTGGAAGAAGGGGCGTTATCTTGTGTTATTACTATGGACTTGTGTGACATTGCTTTTTAACCGACTTCAAAAAAAGAGGAGGTTCTCTATTCATCTGTATTTTTTTTTTTGGATGAATGTTCAGCGATATCTTCGCCAATTGAAATGTTCTTAGTGGATAGGGTATACTTCCAAAGTGGTCCCATATGAATTTAATTGAGAAACCACCCCTTACCCCTTAATTTGTATATAAAACCACATTTTTTATCCGATTTCGATAGAACTTTGGACATGTATAGTAAAAAATTCAGAAAAATACTGTCAACTTTTAATTTTTTAAAAAATTGGAACCCTCTTCCCCTACACACCCCCTTAGTTTTTGCCAATGTTCTTTTAAAAAAGCTACAGTCGACACCATTTAACTGATCTATGTTAAAGTTGGCATATATGTAATTTTTCATGGAGAAGGATTCTGACCAAAAAATAAAAAACCACCCCAATCCCGCTTTACACCCCTTAATTTTATAGAAACCTACATTTCTTAACTGATTTTGACTGAGCTTTGCACATGTGTACTTTAAAACAAAGAGAAAAATCCTGTCAACATTTTGTCTGCCAAAGCTCACCCCATTTCCATCCTTCCGCGTCCTTAATGTTTGTCAATGTTCTTTATAAAAAGCTACAGTCGCCACCGTTTGACCGATTACCATGAAAATTGGCGCTTATATGTATTTTTTCACTTAGAAGGTTTCTACCAAAAAAATGCAAAATCCACCTCCTCTTCCCATTGAACCGCTTAATTTTTATACAAACCCACAGTTTTTATCCAGCTTAGATAGAACTTATCACACTTTTACTATAACACAAAGAGAAAAATAATGTCAACTTTTGGTCCCTCTCCCTGTTTTCAGCCCTTGATTTTTTTCAATTTTATTTTTAAAAAGCTACAGTCGACATCATTTAACCGATCTTTATTCAAGATGGCACATATATGTATTTTTTTGTGGAGAAGATTTCTGACCAAAAAATTAAAAAAAACTAACCTGGCTCCCCTTTTACAGCCCTTAATTATTTTACAAACCTACATTTTAATCCGATTTCGCTGAATCTTCGCATGGCTATACTTTAAAACAAATAGAAAAAAGAAAAAAATACCGTCCACATTACTTTCACAAAAATGCAAATCCCAATCCCCTTTCTACATCTTTAATTAATGTCAATGTTCTTTATATAAAGCTACAGTTTCTATCTGATTTTGAAGGAAGTTTGCACATGCATACTTCAAAACAAACAGAAAAATACTGTCTACATTTGGTTTATAGAAGATAAACCCCTCTCCACCCCTTAATACACACAAAGCTACAGTTTCTATCCGATTCTGAAGGAAATTTGGACACGTATACTTTAAAACAAACATAAGAATTGTGTTTAAATTAGGTTGCAGAAGCCCAACCCCTCTTCCTTTCTACCCCTACCCCTCCTAATTTTTAATGTTCTTTGTAGATACAAGGTACCCACAGTTTTTATCTGGTTTAGATGGATCTTAGCACATGCATACATTAAAACAAAGAGAAAAATACTGTCCATACTAGCTTTACAAAAAACAAACTACTCTTCACCTCCACACTCTTTAATTGTATTATATACATACCTACAGTTTTTACCTGATATCAACAAAGAATTTTACACTCATATACTTTTGATCAAACAGAAAAGACAGTCTACATTTGGTATACAAAATCCCTATTATTCTTTACCGACACCCCTTCTAATCTCTAATATTCTTTATAAAAATCCACAGTTTTAAATCAAGTCAACATCAATTAAGCTTTTTTAAGTCAAGGCAGAATATTAAGAAAATAAATGTGTCCCAATGTCTCAACATGTTCCTCTTGGATCCCAAGCTTTCACGCTGTGAAAACCAATTAAAAATATATATTTTCAGTGTGATGTCGGAACAAACATATATATTCCAGAGACAGATTTGTGTATGAGGTATGTAATAATGCCCAGATGTTAGATGTTTCGATTATGAAGCAGCAGCTTTAGCAAATGTTATGATTAGGTCGAAACACAGCTTGGACCAAAATGTAAACTGACTTACCTTAACACAGCATCCAATTCACCCCGTTCTGGAAGTTGTTGTGGTATATAAAAACAATGTTTGAAAGCAAGCGCTTTAACCACTGAGCTACCAGGAAGTTCACAAAATGATGTGAACTGCTGCGGCATAATACCACTAAAAATTTAAAAATAAAATAATTGTTTTAAAAAACATATAAACCGCCTTTAAAAGAAGCAAACTAAAATTTTTAAAATAACTTTATGCCCTGCTTAGAAGAAAGTAAATCTAAAAGGACAATATTTTACATTAATTAGTTATTTTTGGAGTCGGTGCCAGCCAAAGAAAGAAAAACAAAAAGATAAAAACAATAACGAATAACAACAATACATATAAAATCATGTTAGTACTTACCTATAATTAATGTTTCAACAAAACTGAAACATACAGATGATACGCCGATATTATACTAACTGTAATGCGTCTACTGGATGATGCAGCCTACCAACTAACACTGTAACACAGGGATATGCCTGGACGACCAACGAGGCCGAGCCACAGATTAAAATACTATTAATTTGTTTCCCTAAGCTGTCTCCCGCAATAACACTATCTGCCTCACGACATGGTGTAAAATATTTGCAATTTTTGTTCTTACTCCCCGTTTCGCGTCGAACGCCAAATAAAGTTCAGTAATTCGATCTTCGCGATGTGACAGCTGGCACCGACTCCAAAAATAACTAATTAATGTATAAATTACAATATCAATAATGTAAAATATTTACCTTCTTCTAAGCAAGGTATGAAGCAATTTTAAATTTTTTATTGTGCTTTTTTGAAGGCGGTTTTTATGTTGTTGATTTTTTAAACAATTATTTTTGATATAGTGGAATGAGGAGTTGTGATGAAGATATAAAAGTTTTACGAAACGATTGGGATCGTGGTAAGTAACAACAGGGGTTCATTTTTATGTGGCGATTTCTTTAACATTAGCAGTTTCTGTGTTATATTATTGCAATTTATTGGTAACTATTCAGCTTTCCGACAAGTTTACTGAATTTTTGTAATGCAAGCACAGTGACTGTAGGCTAATCTTTAGCTGCCACTGCTGCTCATAACTTATCGAGGAATCGACGAACAAAATTTGTACCGTAGGAGCAACAATGCAGATGAATATTTTGCTGTCCTAACCACACTTCAAGCAGTCGCCATCCAGAAACATTAAAGCAAAACGTTAATTTGTCTACTGAAAACAGAAAAATAATAGGCGGCCACAGATAGTTCAGTTGACTGTACAGTATCTGTATTTTTTCTACGAAAAATTGTATAGATCATTCTGTAGGGAATTTCGTTTAGCTAACAGTAAATATGCATTACAAAGGTTACACGTTCCGAATATAGTCTACAAATGTTTGAAGGTGAAAGCATCTGAAAACTTTAAGAAATTTCTGAACAGGAATGAAGTTAAATTTTTGTAAGTAGTTGAATTAGTATGATTACGTTTCGGTCAATTCGTGCATTTTCCCTTGTGTTCCTGGTTCTTATTACACACGTTCTATGATACTCCACTTACGTAGGACGCGGGTTCGATACATGGTCTAGAATTCAATCGATTTTTTTCAGTCAAACGTTCTCGATACTGCAATGAACTTATGTAATCCTTCAGTTAAAAGGTTTTATAAACAGGTGACAATAATTTCACAGCCAGTTCTAAGTAATAAAGATTTTTTGAGAAAGAAAAGTTAATTCTTTTGAATAATCGAGTTTTCTTTTAAGATGGAAGGAAGGTACGAAAATGTTGGAATGAAAATCACCTAAAATATTAATTCAAACTTTGCTTTTCGGACCGTAAAAACGATGAAATATTTCTCACAATGAATTCATACCTTATGAAAGCGCGTACAATGTTGACATTTTCGTTCTTTTATTACTGTTCCTGTGCGGCTAACCGATATTATATCATTCATCAATTATGTATCATTAAAATTTTTCCGATCTGGATGTATGGGTCCACAAACTTTGTAACTCAGAATTTTTCACTGATCTTTTTAGGGCATGCGACACTAGCCGACAATTTTTAGATTTTTGTGATAAACGTTTTCAAACACTACTGTACTTCAAGACGTGACATTAAACATAAATTATCTCGCCCAAATAATTCAGAGTCATCTATAGATGTGTCATCAATCATTATTTTTGCAAAAAATTGTAATAATTTTTGTTATTTTTATTAGCATACATGTGTAATGCCATGAGGGATAATGGTTCGTTTTGAAAATTATTTTCATTCAACTTATGAAAATAGTGGCTGCGTTCCGATTTCACCGATAACTAAATTTTGTAAAATACGGAATATCACTCTACAAGAAAAAAAAATTCTATTACAATTAGCATCCGCAATCACAATTCATAAAGCTCAAGATTTAACAGTGACTAAATTTGGTGTAGATATTGAAGAAAAAGAAACTTCTGTTGGTTTAACATATGTTGGCTTATAGAGAATAAAAACTTTTGAAAACCTAGCATTAAATAGAAGATTTTCTTATGACAGAATTAGTAATAATAAAAATGTAGAAAACAGGAAGTAACTTGAATAACAAATTTTGTATCTGATTAAAAACAAATAAAATTCGTCTTATTATAAACGTGACTAATTTTTTCAACAAATTAAAATCACGGATTTTGATGATAGTTTAAATATTAAAATCCTCATGATTATTATTTAATTTCTTTAATTATATATAACTTAATACGTGTAAATTCTGAGTGTGGAGAAGTAAAATGAAATAGCAAGTAACTGGAAACTACGCTAATTTCTGCCTATCAGCTTCCGAGCTTGTTTGCAGGAGGAAATAATTGGACGACGCCGATCGAGAGAGGGGGTAACACCAATTAGCTGAGCATTCATGTTTATGCCAAAGAGACATAAAAATTATGCCCATAATTCCAGTACTAATTAAAATATTTTATTTATAAAAATCAAATTCTGCTTCAATATATTGTAATCGAATTCATGAAAACTTGGCCACTGCTGTACATTCGTTGCATGGGCATAGTGATATATTTAAATGGTATCACGAAAAATTGTCAGCGATTTTAGATTCGTTGCTGTGAATGATATAGTTGGCCATGTAGATGTATTTAGAAATTGCCACCGACTATACCTGCTGCCGACGCTATCGCATACGGTAGGATTCATATAACATTATAACTAAGGTACATTTCTTTTAGCTTTGATATGCGTTTTTTCTCGTACGGTACGTCCTCAGGAAAGTGTGTACCGAATTTCTGACTGAAGGGACACTTGCTCCTCGGTGCGCCCTTATTGGACCGTTACCGATCATTTTTCAAGTAGTTTATTTTCTTACAGAGGGTTAGCCTAAATGATTCATCGGGTTTCAAAATTATGTGTTGAGAAAAGTGTACGAGCTACAAAAACGAATGTTACATGAAAAGATACATCTAAATTTCTAGTACATAGCATAAATGTTCAATGTGTGCGCCCTTAGTTACCCGGCACACATCGAAACGGTAATTCAGTTCCATTCATACGTTCCATAGAACGTTTCTGTCGATGTCTGATCCGTTTCAGTTAATGCTTTCAGTGTTTTTGGTACTGGGGGAACATAAACTTTGTCCTTCAGATAACCCCACGAAGAGATCACATGGGATCAGCTCTAGCGAACTGGGGGGCCTTGACCACAGAAGAACATTATTCGGACAAGCGCGCTCTATCCAGCGATGTGGCACTTCTCTGTTGACTCACGGACATTTGTACTCCAGTGAAGTGGATCCCCGTCGTGTTGTAGGAAGAACATTTCACACTCTTTTCCGCGAAATGCCGAATTTACGGCTGGCACGAATGGTCCCAAGCTTTTTTTTTCCGGCTTTTGCCTCGTCGACTGCTAAGGTCATTAGAGGCGGGATGGGATTGGGAGACAAGGAACGGGAAGGAATTCGACCATGGTCTTTTTGAAAAAAGCATCCCGGCACTCGCATGGAGTGATTTGGGGTAACCGTGGAAAACCTAAATCTGGATGCTCGGACTGGAATTCGAACCCGCGTCCCCCCGAAAGCGAGGCCGGAACGTTAACCGTTCACCCACCACGTTTGGTCCTGTCTCAAGCACTTCACCATTCCCCCTGATACAAATGGTCGCCCCGTGCTTGCATGCTGCACATTCGTAACCGAAGAACACTTCGCATTTTCTGATACACAAAAACTCTTCTCCTGCTTTTCCGCCATCTTGTCCACTACTCCTGTCTAACATTCACGTCAGACAGTATACTTTTAAATTTAGTGAGTTTTTGTATCATTTAATTTATCACTCTTCTTTGTAGTTTGTATACTTTTCAATAAACGGTGTTTTGAAACAGGGTGAATCATTGTATTTCATCCATTGTATTGCATTAAAATATAACTGAAACAAAATAAAAACAAATAAACAATAATATAGGACACCCATATGAAACCGAAGCTAAGGCAATAATTAAAAGAAGGGAAAGTTTTTAGATACAGTTTACATGTTTGGCACTAGAATAATAATATTAAATCATTTCTACGCAAGTCGGGGTCCGCGCTCGCGAAGCAGCAAGATAATGCTTGTATATGAATATTTGATTTTAAAAGTGGCTCTACATGAAGTACCCTATTCTTGCTCCTGCATGTAATTCACACAAAATGGATAAAATCATACAGTATTATTTTTCTTCTAATGAAATGTTAATTATCAGGGTTAGCATTTACTGGCAGAAAGTTATTGATAAATAGATGAAGAAACATTGTAAATGTCTCTTGGTCTTGAGGTAGGTAATCCGGAATATTTAACATTGCGAATATCCGTTACGGTAGGATCTGTTTACTGTTTTTCAGTGAAGTGTTGCTTGTGTATTACTGACAGTAAGAAACGAAAAGAATTGGCCTATGTAGTATTTCGCTGATTAGTTTGGTGTATAACATATGAATCCCACACACAAAAATTTGTTACAAGATTATAATGCACATTTCGAAATTGAAGACGACATACGGTTAGATTGTCTGATGCTTTGGGTTTATAATATTTTTATGTTACAATCGGGAATCAGAATATTCTCTGAACTTTTGCGATCATGATAACCATGAAACTGATTTAAGCCAGGAAAATCAGATATACATACAATATTTTCGTTAGATTGTTGATTCATTCGTTATTTATTACAAAAGCTCATACGGCTAGTTTTGCTATCCCTTAAGGACACGTTTCAAGACAGAGGTGTTAAAAATCATGGTAATGAATATGGAAGGGAAAAGATGACCATGACCGCAAACTGGCACTCGATTTCAGGCACTAGGGTGTAGGAAAATCTCTTTTTTTCAGGGATTGGAATAAATTACCAAGAAAAATGATGAATAATTTACCGGAAACGTTGAAAGAATTTAAAGCTAAAATTTGCAGAGGGAAAATGTAGGTGGGTGCAGGAAAGGGAGAAGATGGGTGTGTAGGGAAATTGCCACCGGAGTGTGCGCTCCATCGCAATTTAATTAAATGTTATTATTATAACTAATGACGTTCTTATCACTCACACAAGAGGAAAAGAAATAATTAATCCTCCTAACTTAGTCCTAACCATTGATTCAACTGTTTAGTCTAGCGATTGATAATTCTGACTAATTTTTCTTGAAGTTTCGATGGAACTTATAATAAAGAGACCAGCAAAGACTGAGTATCAGTATGTTGGCACTATTTTACGTTGGCCAAGGAGAGTGTTGAACGAACAGTTTTGGTAGTTGGTAGAACTACAGAAAAGAAATAAAACATTGCGGTGATTCTCTAACAAAAAGCGAAAAATGAAATGATCGGACCTACCAACCCGTCCTAAAAGAATTTTGTAATACAATTGCGATGTACGGTTGGAAATGATTGCGGTTATGAATGTTGTGCCAGAAGAAAATACAGGAGCGGCATTGTTGACAAAAAAGGGATAGATTTCACAAATTTTGAAACTTTAGGCTTTGAAACTAAACAGTATAAAACATTTCCTCTTCAATTATTAAATCTATGGTCTGATGACAGTTGATAAGAAGCTTTGTTTTCTGGTAAAGAACTAAACAATGCAACAAAGCATATCCATTGCAACAATTAATATAAATCGTATATCAACCCCGACCAAATTAAACTATTTAAGGTAAGTTCTT
Source organism: Vandiemenella viatica (assembly GCA_031002005.1). Lineage (NCBI taxonomy): Eukaryota > Metazoa > Arthropoda > Insecta > Orthoptera > Morabidae > Vandiemenella > Vandiemenella viatica. The sequence continues at coordinate 343,277,130 of JARYHS010008074.1, read as the reverse complement.
TAACATAGTCAAACTAACATACCCATCGCATCGTTCAAGAGGTGTAAATAGACTTCGATGTATACGGGTATGAGAAAAGTCTTTAACACAAAGCCCCATGAACAAAATAGGTATAGCTGCCTTTATAAACGAAGGTATTCCATACAGTGCTGTCAAGACGTTAATTTCAGTAGTATGGATAACTTTTAAAATCATTGACATTTGTATAGCTAATAAATACGATCTTTAGACAGAAAGAAAAAACATACCAAAAGATCGAATTTCTTTAAATCTGACATCCCATACTTATTACATCTGAAGCTATCCAAGATAATTATTGGAGGTGATTTCAGTTGTCTGCTAAATCGTGACAATCAAAGACCCAATACAAACATATGCACTTTGTTGGAAACGTTTGTTTATGGTATTGGTCTGAAAGACATGTTTCGTTCATTGAACGGGAATTGACATTGTTTCATCCATGCAACTTCAACGATTCGAAGCAGATTGGATAGAATTTACACCACCAAGAAATTGATATAAGATTTACGTAGTGATGAGGTAGCGCTTTCTACACGCTTCAAACCAACATTTGTAGGAGGGGGAAGCATTGGCGTATCCAGCGAAGGCCAGGGGGAGGGGGGGGGGCTGCTTCCCCCCTAGAAGAAAAATCTAGTTGCCTTCAGCACGCTTCGGCGAGTGAAGAACTGGCTCAGGAGCACTATGGGACAGGAAAGATTGACTGGATTATTCCTGATGAGTGTGAATCGAAATTTCGTGAAAGTACACTGTGAGATATTGACAAATAAAGTTATTGAAAAATTTTCTGGGAATCCGAGACGATTGTTTACATAAAAAAACCATGATTGAATTACGACCTTAATTAACTACATAGCAAATCCTTGGATTTAGTGGTTGGATTACTATGTTAATCAACAATAACAATATTAATATATTTCTCTTGGGCTTCCAGCCAAGCCCGAGAGAAATATATTAATATACAACACCGTGAAAAATTACGATCTTACAACAATAAAAATAGTTTCCTCAAAAAGTTTGAGTTTCATCTTGTAAGAAATCGTCATGTTTCTGTCCCCCACCCCACTTCTTCGAAAAAAATACGAGTTGCCCTCCCCCCTCTAGTTCAGATCTTGCCCCTCCCCAGTTCTGATCCGAGATACGCCCTTGGGGGGAAGCTTCTCTTTATTACTTCGTCATAGCTACCATTAAAGAATAAAAATAAACATTCAAAATTAATAACATATGTAACACCCCAAACGGGGAGTATATGAACAACACAAACATATATTTCAGTGGGTATCTGGAATCACTTTTCAGCCTTCTACAAGACCGATCCCACAAACGATGGATCTATATTTAAATTCTTTAGACAAATCCATTATTAATTTTGAAAGAGGAAATTCCTGTGAACGAAATCCAGAGACATAGTATGCCTAGCAGTTTAAAGAAAAAACATTGAAAATAGTAATTTTATTTCTAGATCTTAATAAGGTCTATGACCGTGTAGAACATAAATGCCTGCCACAAACCATCACAAAGTTAGGCTTACAGGGCAAACTTTCAATACAACAATAATAAATTGTTATCCAATGCCAATATTACGATTTTAGTAAATGGTAATCTAACTAAAAACATTCCAATTGAAAGAGCTGTGAGGCGATGTTGTCCCTTGCCTATGCCTTTATTGCTTGTTCTGATGACAGGTTTCTTCACCTCAAGAAAAGAAGATTTCTATATCGTTAACAAAATTACGACTTTTTTTTAGTCATGTGAGTGCTGCTACTATATACATTGAGAAATCAGGTCTCTTACACATAGTATCGGGTGCCCTAAGGCAATTGACAGTGCAGGGGATGAAACAATTAGAATGCATAAATCGCCGGGAAAATTTTAAAACGAACCCCAAAGATTATATATCGAAATTGAAAATTATGATGTGGAACTAGAAGAAAACAACAAATCAAAAAAAGGAAATGTGAAGAATTTTCGGGAGCGGCACTTACGAAGAACAGTTTTCCTCAAGAATTAAACCGATAATTATGCTGTATAAACATGTCTATACGTATAAAATGCCAGTCTTGGTCACGACGTTGCCACACGGTGACGTCACTCTATGATGACATGCTATGACGTCACGCTTTTCGCTCTTGCTGCTCAACTTACAACGACAAGCGATGTTCGAGGTTATGCGCGTTATTTAATAACAGTTCTATTTAGGTACGCGTCCACGAGTAAATGAAGTGCCAGTACACTAAAAGAAAAGTATGTATATAGGAGAAATAGACATATTAATTATTAGTTGTTTTTTTCTTAATTAAAATTTATTCGATGTAGATTTTTCTTATACGCTGTAACAGTAAGCTAAGAAATGTGTATATTACATGATTTTAAAGATTATGAGCGGTATTTGATGAAAATTGTAATTAGTTAGTGAAGAAACGAATTGCTATTACAATGGTTTTAACACGTAATTTCTGACGGTCTTACTAGATATTTATATTCGATGTACCGTAGATATTTTAAGTCATTCGAAGAAATGATTAAATCATCTAATCATTAATTTGCCGAAACACTGAAATAAAATGTAATGTGTTAAAATTAATATATGAATTGTTAGTGTTTTTTTACTGATGTCACTATATCATACACATAAATATTTCCAGTGGATCAAATTTAGTTCGCAGTACAATGAATATGTTCGTACACGAGAAATAGAAGCTATGAATTTTGAACAGCATTATTAGTAGAAGTTGTGGTTATGTTGAAATGCAGATAGGACCAGAATGACAACTGACACAATTTTTTACAGAAAAATTCAAAATTAATTTAGTTTTATAAATAATCTAAGCTGCTTTCCCAAGCGCTGAGTTACGGAAGTTATTATTTCATAAGAAAGGAAGTAGTTTCATACTTATTGTACTGAATGAGACCTGGACCAGGAATAAAACCAATATCACGCACTACAGTATAAGGTTTAGGGATTCATAATTTATTTTAATCTAATTGTTTCTCTATTTCTAACATCATTAACTCAGTAGAAGTTCCATCTGTATCGCTGTGTAAACTACAGCCGAAATATGTACAAATTTCAAAATAAGGTTATGAGCACTATGTAACGACAATTCTATCCATTTAGGCAACAGCAAAGAAACGAATTGTCAGAAAATTACTTTCATCCGCCATTTTTGACGGGCTTAGAGGCTAGTATGTATATTACATTCAAAATTACCTGCTAACTACCGATAAAAGTGATTATCGCTTAGAGTGTTTCACCACGTATGTTCACAACTGTATTTGTGCAATCTATTCCGTGTACCTGAGTCTCCAAAATCCACACAGAAGAAAGGAATGGCGTGTCGTTTCTTTTTATTTTGTGGCTTGTCAACGCCCAAAGAATTAGATTCGGGTAATGGGCCGTAATTTAATAACACCGTGGCGTGGAACGAGGCACGAAAGTAATGCGGCGTGACTGTGTGCGGCCCAGCTGCCCTGTAGCGCCGACCGCAGCTTGATCGATGGCGCCACTGGTTCACCACCTCTCGGCCACGGTGCGTTCCTAATCCCGCGAGACGCCACAGCACTGCGCTCAAACAAATTTCTTATTATCTACGATGCCTTGAGTTTGATATGAAAGCTGTTCGTGTTTGAGACTTTTTGTACAATATGCAAAGTATAATTCCATTATTCTTGTCAGCTGTAAGACTAATTTGAATTTATCTAACAGACTTCCAAAAATATGTTTTATGAGATGTCGTTTTTGGAAGTATTATTTACACGTTGCACCTAGCAGGAGAGAAGGGAAACAATGACCAGTTCGATCGAACCTCATATATTGAATTTTTCTTCTTCACCTTGTAGCGTTGCAACAACTGCAACATAGTCTATTTACAATACTGTATACATATTAAACTTATTTTAATGAGCACTGCGAGGTAAAAAAAAAGTAAGTTTTTGGGACGTTGCATTGCAAAGCAAAAGTCACCGCAATGGAAGGTAAGTTCGTAGGTCGAAATATGCACTTTTTAAGTTTTTAAAATTTAATAACTCTCAGTATTATTAAAATTAAAGAATGTATTACTTTACGAGCCAAGGGATTCAGAACGAAATCATTAATTGAATTATATCAGTTAAGTTCTTCGCAATGACTGCAAATAGATTTTAAAAATTATTCTTCTAATCCACATTCAGATATTAAATTTTTTTGTCCAGATCAAATTTCATGTCTATATGTGTTTGAGAACAATATGTAGCTGCTTTCCTGCATCGTTAAAATAGTTCACCTCAAGTGTACTCAATACTGTGAAGCTTAATATTTTAGTGTCTATCAAGGGTTAAAACGTGAGGTTTATTGAAAGAACAGTGAGACATTTGTGTAAAAAAAGCGGATAAACTTCCGATATTTCATTTTATCTTGCTTGAGGATGTGAATAATGAAATATACAGGGAATTGGCTTCAAAATTAAGTAAGGAGTATTCTTTTTCTGGTTGCATGGAATTTACAACTTTGGGTTTACCCTCACCGTAAATCACGGAGGGTTACAGATCGATTACGAGATTTGCGTGCTGCGAAACCAGTGAACGAGACTAAATTTTTTTAAAAAGAAACCCTTGGCGAAAACAATTCTAACTTCTTTAGTTTCATCCTTGTTATGATTAACTGCGATGGAGATTATGACCTACAAACAATTTCTCTGTAAATCTACTTTCTGTTTTATCTATATTCTTATCAGCACCTCCATCTTTAACTTATTCCTTTTCCTGACGCCATAACCTACAAATCAAAACTTTACCGTCCCCTTACGGGTGCTAATTTATGGTGATGGTTTTTTATTGCTTTCCACGTACTGCTCATTATTCTTCGCTCAGTTTGTATCAAGGTCTTACCGCCGACGTATTTCTCACTTTCATCTTACTATGATCCCCGACAAAGCTCATTCATTTTATTTTATTTTTATTTGAATATTTACATAGGCTTGCAAGATTAGAAGTGTGAAACCCTCTCTTGCATAGTACCACGTGTTTACAATATATATTTATCATCTGCTTAAATTAACAACTGAAATACTAACTAATATCTTAATGAAGTTGATGTGTAACAGTGGAACCAGTAAGTAAGTGACACAAACTTAAACTAGTAAAGTCTAAAGAAGCAAATGAGTCGTGTAGGGGAGAAATGACAGCACTGGGAGAAGTAATATTTGCTCAATGCGATTTTAAATATGCTTAATTCATCATAAGAAATTATTTTCAGGAGGAGATTATTGTACATAATAGCCGCTGAAATGAAAAAGAAATCGGCACCAGTTTCCCAGTTATGGAGGGGATCGTTAGTACACTTGAATTTAGGGATTTGGTGCTGATATGGTGAAGAAGTCCTAAGACAGCCTGGAATTTTCGGATATGAGGGGTGGTAAAGGAGACATAAAAAGTCAAATAATCATTGGTCACTGCTGCGCAACTAACCAAGCATTCATTTGATGGGAATCGTGGTCGTAGGCCGCAATTGTACCTCAAATAGTAGTTTATAACAAGCTCAAGTTCTTTAATGTCCACCAAACTAAAATTTTGCTGTACAACATCGCATTAATCGAGGTAATTAAGTAAAATGGTCTAGATCATTTGTTTTCCATATTGGTTAGGACATGAAAGGAAAGGCCTTTGCAACATAGAGCACGGTTTAAATTAATGTCAATTAGGACTCCCAGATAGTAGATAGATATTTATAACTGGGCTTCCAGATCATTTACCGCTGTAATGTAATACAATGATTTTTTTTTGCTGCCTGTAATTTTTTTAATCATGAATAACAACAGCATTGGGTTTAATGAGGTTAATTTTGAGTTCAAACCTCTTTTCCCAGTCAAAAAGACATTTTAGGTCGATATTTATTTTTTCTACAGTACTGACTAAGTGGTTGCACATATAGGTAAAGCTCCATACCATCAGTAAACAGATGATATGTGTAGTGATGCACGGCACTTGCTTAGAAAGCAATTTATTTTTAAGAGTGACGTCCGGTAGGGATATCCGTGCAAGACAAGTTTCGGGTAACTGCCAGTAATTTGAGAGACTGAATTCCTGTTCGTAGGATCGCGAAAGTACCTCTGACTCTGCAGCCTTAGGAAGTGTAAATGAGTGGACGGAAATCGAGGAAAGACCTTACCTACTGAACAAGTAGCATTATTGTTGATTACTAACTAACTTTTAAACATTTGTGTAGTCCATGGTTAACCATGAAGGATAATTACTTCCAGAGCACAGCCATTGACCGCAAAAAGAAAAGCGTAGAACCCGCTATTACAGCAAGCCGAGGTGACTTTGTCACTGGGAAGGAGAACATAGCTCTCAGTCTGACGGACACAAAAGTGCAGGGCAATGGGCTGAATAATTCATCTTTTAATCCGATGATTACAGTAAATGTTTCGCATGGAGTGTAGCAGTATATGGGGCGGAAACATGGACGCTACGCAAAGAAGATGTAAAGATGTTGGAAGCTTTAGAAATGAGGATATGGAGGAGGATGGATTAAATAAGTTGGAAAGTCAAAGGAATGATGAATTGATGGAACGAGTAGGAGAGCAAAGGCACTTATAAAAACAATAAGGAACAGAAAAAGGAACTGGATTGGTCATGTGTTGAGGAATGAGTGTCTGTTTAAAACCGCCCTGGACGGGATTGTAAATCGAGGGAAAAGAAGAGGCCGATGAAGAACGAAAATGCTTGATCACATAATTATAAATGGGAAATATATAGAACAGAGGGAGGAATGGAACACTGTCGCTATGAATGAACCTGCTGAACAGCAGAGAACCCTTGATGACAGCAATGTGGTACGGAATAGTTACTGTTGCGAGGCTTCGACAGTGAAGCTAGTCACCTATAGCTTCAAAAACTTGTGACTAAAATTAAACTCTTACAGTTAAGACGTGTTGTGTTCAGACTGATTTTGATACTGCCACAGCGCTGATGGAAGCCTTCAGGACAGCCGATGGCGCATCCCCGACAACCCCGAGGACGAATATTACCCGTGCGTTCATAAACGATAAATAATTTTTTGGTGTCATTTACTACTAAAGTTGGTGAATTATTTCTTTTAATTTTGGTATGGGGTCATTTTAATAATCACATCATATACCGAATGTCTTCTAGGGTAATTTCCCCATACAAATCTAGCTTCCTTCGTTGCATTCCCTCCAATTCCTGTATTTTATACTGCTAATGTGAGTCCCATGTCAATCCACCATACTCAAGCAAAAACTTGAATATACTTTAGTAGTTAAATTATCTTTAACTCTTAGATCACAGAACACCACGGCGAATGAAACCAGCTATTCTAGGCACATATGATATGCTTTAGTGACCTCATCCGCGACACGGTAAATTAACAAACATGTCAGGTAAAACCTAAACGTTTTTTACTAATAGTGGAATGGTGTCCATATAGTTTTAATTATTTCTGCACAATAAACATAGGATACTAAAAACTAAAAGTAACACTTTATTTCCACCAAAATTAGTTTTTAAAAAGTTTCTTTTCTTCTCGATCAATAAATATCGATATAAGATATGAAAACTGCTAAAATTCGTTTTTTAATCACTCTTTAGTTTTAGCTCAATGACTAGTTTCTGGGATACATTGTTCAGTACTTCGGAATGGGTCCTTGATAAAGTTTTCAATTATGTCCTCAATTACTCGTATTTCAAGGCGAACGCTTTTTCGTTTTTTGTTAATAAACCTGTTCCCAGTCCCGATTACTTCCTTTACAATCTCAGTAGTTTGATCGCATTTATAATTATTGTGGCAAACTAATAGCCACTACGGTGTTAAAAATATATTTTATTTGACTCTAGGATAGACGAGCATGCAATCTGGTAACGACTACAGTGGACCGTTAGCCGGACAGCCGCGATACCACATGTTGAAATACTGCTCTTTTTTTTAACTGCTTTACGTCTCTCAACAGCGAGGTCTTTAGAGACGGGAAAGGGGGGGAGGGGTCAAGGATGGGGGCAAGAAATGGGAAGGAATTCGGCCATGGCCTTTTGAAGGAAGCATCCCGGCATTTGCCTGGAGTGATTTGGGAAATCATGGAAAACCCAAATCTGGATGCCCGGACTGGGATTCGAACCTCCGTCCTCCCGAATGCGAGGCGAGAACGCTAACCGTTACACCGCCACTCTCGGTGAAATACTGCTATGACGACTCGTGACGACATGGGGCAGCCGGAACTATACGCACACGCCGATGCAGGAAAAGAGGAATCTGTTTAAAAACCATTGTAAATGCCAAAAACTCTCCCTCTCGCTTTGGAAAAGTCTCAAGTAACCATCGACTTTGCCGTCCTTGGCATTTGCTGTTGAGTTGGTACTCCTAGCCAGCGTCATTGAACTTCATTAGCAAGCGATCATGTGGGCTAAACTGGCAGAGAGGGTTGGGTGTGGATATGGATCAAGTTTGCTGTGGTTGAAGAGGTTCTGAATTGTTTGCACTGTACTTTTAAATATTATTGGGAGGTAGTTGTGAATCTCATTTCAGTCACGAAATGTAATTAAATAAGTAAATATACAGCAGCTATTTGCCCTGATTTTTACCGTGATGATCCTGTTACGTTTTATTTGTAGACGGTTTCTTTGCGTAGTCTGCCAATAAAACCAAAATCTATGACCGATACAGAGAACTTACCCTTATAAATGTGCAGTTAGTAGAAATAAATGGTGACAAATAAACAGAGACAATGCAAATAAACTTCCTAAGTAGAATCTCTTAGTGTAATATGTTCATCATAATCAGAGAGGGAAACTATAAGAGCTCGGTTAGATAATATTTTGTTTTGTGAAATCTAATAATAAGTAGCATCTTTTCACTCTGTTACAGTCCAAAATAAGTTGTAATAAAAAAGTAGCTGTAATTTGTTATTTTAATGCTATTTGTTGTCAGTTAAGTTCACCTTATCCCCAAGTTCGTACTACAGTCTGCAATGTGCATATCAATTTCGGTCATCCTGAACATGACAGCCAAGCTCTTCCAACGCTTTTATGATACTCAATTACTTTTTTTTCGAAACGGAAGAACAGATAATTTGTATTAGTATTTTTGTTAAAATTGAATAAACGGTTCTGACCTGTTTAAAATGTTGGAAACATTCTTTTTTTGGAGTAGGTTTGGTAGGATACAGTTTACGAATGTAACTGCTTTATCAAGAATGTTATGTAGTTACAGATCTAGCTCAGCTACCACAGGTGAAAATGTGTAAAAAATTGGGTTGCTGCGGTTAAAGAAATCGTAATCACTGTCACAGAAAATATAGCAATTCAAGTCCCTTCTTATTTTCTTCTTTTAATAGCACTGTATTTTCCACTGTCAGATTCAATCTGCAGGGTTTACGTATTTGAGAGACCAATAACTTTAATTTTTCAACACTATAACCCACCGGTTTATACTGCACTACTACTCCCTGGTCAGTTTCTGGCTAAGAACAGCATCGCCAAAATGTCACTGCCGTTTTCTCCCTGAAAATTTTTTCTGTTCCCGAAGATAAAGTGGATAATGAAAGAATAACATTTTCAACCATACAAGAGAGTAGGCGAATTACTGGATGAGTTTAAGACTAAAGATTTCCGTCAAGAAATGTTTGTATATCCCTGGAATAAGTGAAATATATCTGAAGATGATTATTTAAAACGGCAAGGGTATCTAAATTGGTGAATGAAGGGATATTGTTTGATACAAATAAAAAGTCTAGTTAGTTTTGATTACGACTTGCAGCTGTTATATATGAAATCCGCAAATAAAAATTTAATTTGGATGCTATATGCAGTATATGGGTACAAATGAAAAGACCGAAGGTATAACTTGATGGAAATGAATAATGGCGGCCAGTCAGCTTTTCAATTTAAAGAAAAAAGTGGCTAAGATCGTTATTAATAAGATGAACCACATGAAACAAAAACAACTTTCAATTCAAGTAAACCACTTCCACAAATGTTAAGTTGAACATTCGATTAGAGATATCAATCTTATATATCCACTGTATTATATGTAATATGAGGATTAAATGGAATAAAACTGTTTGTATAAACGGAAATAATGTTTAGAAGAAATTTTTCCAATACATTGTTTATTGGCTTTGGTGAAGAATAGTAAATTAAAAAAATACATCCCAGTCTACCTAGTTTCAACGAACCATGAATGCTCATGAAATATGTCGCTTCTCTTATTCGGTGACAAGATGGTGGTGGATTTGACAGAGATAAGAAGCGTATATCGATGACTGGGTAATTGATTATGTACCGCGACATAACTGACATTATCCCAATATAATGCAGACTTTCCAAAACGATATTCGATACTAACACTGTAAGGTAACTGCTCCATTGAGCAATGTTTGGTGGAGTTTGTTATTGTCTTGCAAGATTTACTCCAAGTCATTACGATGGATCATAGCGTTGCTGTAGGTACGTCTTCTTTTTTGGCTTCTGATGTGTTTCTTCGCTGGGCAGTGTGCCGTTTTTGCGGCATTTTTATGCAATTAAGATAGCTTCGGGCATGGAGGCGTGCCTCCTTGCGATGATAGGTGATTTACAAGTTGGACGAGTAGATTGATGAGGTCATCCAGTCTGTCCTCCCGTTGGTCCGCGACGTGACGAGCATAGGTGTGGCTGCAATTTCATCCGGAGGTCGTCTGGATATCTTGGTTGAACTCCGGTGTCTTCCTGCTTCTTCGGCGTTGACTGGTGTTGGCTGTCGAGGCGTCATGGTGATGTGTCGCCGAAAACTCGTTCTCTTGTCGGTTTGTTGCGGGCTGCGTATGAAGCACATTGGGCCGCAGTGATCCCTCCTTTCTTCCTTGCTGCTCCCATGCGCTGCAACGGTGATGTTTCGCTTTTTTTTGACGACTTGTTGCAGGCTGCATATGAAGCCCTTGCCGCCGCTGCGTTTTATTCCTGGTTCGTTGCTACTTCCATGTGCAGCAGACACGATAAAAAGCAGAGTGCTTATACCCGCTGTTGCAACAGGCGGGGCCGTCGCGTGTTGTTTTGTAATCAGCAACTCCATGACTGCCTCCGCAGCGAACGCACCTGACAGGTTCAGTGCAGTCCCTGGCTATGTGCCAGAAATTCTGGCACTTGAAGCACTGAACCACTTTGCCTGATGGAGGCTTTGCTGCAGTCGTCTGCGTAGTGGCGTCGGTTTTCACTTCGCTAGGAAGTATGTTGTTGTTCGCTGTGGTCTGTTGCGGAGGGGCGCTTTGTTCCCATGCTGTCTGTTGTGAAGAGGTGTTGATGTTCTCTGCTCCGGGTAGCATGATGCAGTGGGTGGTGGAATCATAGATGGAAACATTTACTGTAACGACCAATAGAGTGCGTTGAAAGGGGCGCCAATAGGCTCAAAAAATTAATTGTAACGTTATTGCTTTGCATATTCGCTCCCGTACGTTCGACCAAACTCGTGCTCACTTGCGTAACGTAAAGATGATGATTTTATTGCAGTATGATTGATTCTGTCCTGTTTCATGACTCTTTGTTATATGTTGGAATACTTTTTTTATTATTATTATTATTCTGCTTTCGAAGATTTTAACAGTATTTTGTGAATCTTATCAATTGTTACTACCTTGCTGGAGTCCATATCTTTCAATGTTATCTCAAATTCTATTCTTAAAACAAGACTTCTTACTACATCAATATCAATGTCAATAACCAGACATACAGGGTGATTAAGGAGGAATGGTAAATATTTAAGGAAGTGGTAGTATGAACAGTATTTTGTAAAAAAGTTCGTAGCAATATGCGTCCGATTTCCATCCCTTTTAAAGATACAGGTGCTGGAATGTTATGCATTAAATAAACCTCAGAAAATTATCAAATGAACACAAATAACTTATTGAAGTACTTTATTTAAGCAAAAACACACTCATATTTCACAAAAATTCAAATTAAATTTCGGTAATCCCATCATCGACATCAATATTTTTTGCAGCTCTTTCTGAGATGCGCGCGCATTGGGACTGTAGGGTGTTGACTTCAAGCATCAGTAAAGTACTTCAATTTGGATGTTGAAATTGATGGTAGGACATTCTAAGATTTAATTTAAGCTGTTGTAAAATATGTGTGTGTTTTTACATGAATGAAGTACTTAAATAAGTTATTTGTGTGCTCTTGATCGTTTTATGAGGTTTATTTTAAGCATTACATTCCAGCACCTGTATTTAAAAACGAATGGAACTCAGTTACATGTTTATATGAACTTTTTTACCAAATATTGTCAATAATACCACCTCCTTAAATATTTGCCATTCCTCCTGAATCACCCTGTAGAACACTACAATTCACACCATTTCCATTAAACAAATTCTTTATGAATTTTTGGGTCGGTTACCTTTATCATCTGAACTTACGGACGTCCTGTGGTTTAAATGTTTTTACAACTTTTCTTCTTTTAAAAATTCTGCCTAATCTTCCTTACCTTCCCTTCTTAACATTTTGTTTGGTTTTCGGTCAGTATTCCTTCCACGCAATGTTTAAGTATTAACTTTTTTTATCTCTCTTTAAAATATATTTCATTCCTTTTAGCTAAATTTCTTTTAACAGTTTAGTATGTTTCACGTAAACTTATTTTAGATTCTTGACTCTAACTCTGTTTAGCCTGTGTTACTTACCTATTTTGTTGAATTTAAATGATCACTTCACTACTGCCAGACTGTGGCTAGCGTATTTTTATTTAACTGTTATTTTATTCACCGCCCAACCAATTTGGTAATTTCTTTGATTAAATTTCTATTTCACCTCTGACTTTTAGCTGGCCTGTGTGAATTATTAGCCTCAAACCGAAACTGCTCTAGTTAATTGATCAAGTTTGCCTTTCCTACGCTTGCGGTACACACGGCTATGCGCAGAGTAAACAGGAATAAATCCACAAGTTTCTGCTGGCTTGCTGTACCAGACTGAGAGACTGCTTCACGAGATACCTTGAAGTTGAGATACTCGGTGCTGGAGAGGTGTAGGAAGACCACTAAATGGGGAGATGAAAGATCTTTATTAGTTTTAATACAGCTGTTATGCGTATGAACCTGAATGATTTTCTAGCTATAAGATTAGAGCCTCAATATTCCAATATTTACACGGAAATTGTACTAAAATATGTCAATATAATATTTCGAATTAACAGATTAAAGTGTTTCCGTCAGTTTTTAATATGTTGTCTAACAGAATCCCTCTTTCTGTAAGATCAAAAGCAAGTAAAACACTGAAGGTGAACGGACAACCTCGTCTAAAATGCATTTTTATTTTTCTTATGACTCTCATTCACAGGAAGCACCTATGATTGAGTAAGCCCATAATAAAGGACACGACGAAATTACGGAATCCGCAAATTCTTAGCATAAGACCCAGGCCGGCTCTACTCACCTAACATGATTCTCCAAAATTTTAGGTTCTATCCTTAACTGGAAATGACACTGAAAAGGGCTAATTTAATCATGGTCTAATAGTACACCATTTCACATTAGAAAATTCTGATACGAGTAACCGGGATATGCGTCTACACTCTCGAGCGGAGTGTTTTGAAGGTAAAAATCGATACAGACTTAGCGATTAAACGTTCTTAACCAGACCTCACTTGCTATTCTATTTAATGTCTTTAATTTTGCGTTAACTGATCGTAGTTGTACTGGCCATGCTGACGGCGGTTTTTATTATAGGTTTCCGTAGTCTCCAGGTGAAAGCTGCTGCGATCTACTTACCATCCCAAAACAAAGAGAATACGGGAACCGCGATTGTGAAAAGCAAGCATTGTTTGCAGACGGGCAGGATGTGATAGTAACAATAAGCTGAATTGAAGTTCTGTGTATTAGATCGAGAAACAAATTCTGAGATGTTACATGTTTGGTGATTATCAACTGAGTGGGAGTAATGAGCTCGTAGATAGTTTTCTTTTCGTCTCATTTCCTTCATTTAGAGCGATCTGGTGGCTCCGTCGGTTATAGCGCCTGACAGGGATGAATGTCATTCAGTGCTGAATAGCTTTCATGCGCAGTCCATTAGGACGCTCCGTGGTTCGAATTCCAACTATAGACCCCATTTATCCGATATGATTAATTAGGTTAGAGTAGCCACGAGGAAGGTGTATTGCATGAACAATCTTTCGGACTCTCCCAGAAAATAATCCCATACACATGTATTTTTTACTTCGTTATGTCAAATTGATCTTCAGTTGAGTTTTTTTCTACTATCCTAAACTGATTATTATAATTCATCAAAGCGCTGATCTTCTAACATAGTTGACAACCGTTTATTAAAATTATTTAGCCTTCCTTTACTAGAGTTTTACAAAACATTTCGGCATTAAGTCTGTCTTGTGGCAGCGTGGCTTAGCATAGTCTTAATTTATAGCCGCAAGATTAAGTTAGTAAAATGATAAGAACATGACAACAATTAAAAAAAAAGGAGATAATTTCAATGTTGTTAGTAGTTCGGGAAATAAACGATTTTGTACAAAGATAGGAAAAATTCGATATCAGTTTTCAGTACGGTCAAAGAACGACCTTTTATTCCTGTTAGTTCTGCCAATTACTTGCTAGTACAATCAAAAACAGAACAATGAAGAATATTACGAACCATCTTAAAATTAGAATTTTATTTTCATAAGCCCTTTTACTTCTGAATGTATTTAGTTTGTCAAACTCTAGGTTAATTTAAAAATCAAAGCCGTAAGTTTTCTTTAGAATGTGATGTGCAGGAAGTAGTGTTATTACATCATTGCGTAGAGCTAGGGACTTTTTGACCCATTCTTCGTCAGAAATGAAGCCATTATTGACTGAAATGATGATGTTCTTCTTTGATGATTCCCTTCTGACTAATGTTTAGCGTGGAGACAGCAATAGCAGAGAGCCACGTGAAATATAGCACACGTCAGTCCATCGGCATTAATGATAACGTACTACGTTAATACGCTCTCGTAATATTATGAAAAAAACATCAATATTGTCGTGTCAGGTACATTGATGGATAATGTTTCACTGCTGTAAAAGATTAAATGGAGATGAGAGTTGAATAAAATTTCATCAAGTTACAATGAATTTACATTACGGGCATATGTCGATAGCACACATGTTCTGCTGTTCTTTGAATAATAGCTTGTTAAAATTAACGTAAATGTGGTATGCCATTCACTGACGAATTACTAAATCCTATAAATGTGTAAAACATCTGTGTTTCAGTCTTATAAACCATTTACCGTGTTACTCCATACTCGTATAAAAATTTTGTCATTCAAGTAAATTTATAAAATACCGCCAAATTAATAAATTTAACATTTTATTAGGTTATCTTTAAATTTTTCCAAATTAATTTCACAATAGAATGTGGTAATATTTTGTTTTAAATATTCTAAAAATTGCTATCTGAGTAATAGACATATTTTGACTAACTGAAATTGAGGATGAAGATACTTTGTATGTTGCTGTATACATAAAAAAAATAGTTAGTAAGCTTGCGAGTACCTATTTCTGACGATATATTCAGAAATAATTATTAGAACAGTTTCAAATTTCCGCCTAGGTTATGAGCAACCATGATTTACAAGTGATTCATGTTTTCAATGTTCCTCTCTCTAATGAAGTGAGAGAAACGTTTGTGCGTCAATGTTTCATAATATAACTGGTAAATAAGTATTAAACATTAATTTATATATTTGCAGCTTAGCATCAGTTTATTCAATTCTGTACATGTCACGGCTTTATTCAAGAATTCTGAAAGATAGTTTTCAAAACTAACATTATTAGATATATGTACAGCAGACGAAGTTAATTAAATTTGCATGATACTTAATGACCGGCAAAACAACGAAGTGTAGTCCTTTCTTAAAATACTGTTCGGCCATACGGCTAGCATCAAATTGCATTAACTGTATAAAAAACAGTATGCTGTATTTGTTTTCACCAGTGACAGATGTACAGTTTGGTTTGAATACCACATCCGATATAAGCTCCCTTTGTCCGCCAAAACATCCTAATTTGACAGGGTGGCAGAATGTTCTACATCATCTCGGAACATTTTGTTTTTTTGCATTTTCTCTTCTTGTGTTTATATGCATTATATTTTTGTGCTAGTTCTTGAACCACAGTAATTTGTTACACAGAATAAATTGTTTCTTAATTTCAGACTTTAATTATATTAATGTAGAACTTTTTATCCTTTAAAATTATTGAGGTAAGTAGTACTATTTCAGGATTTTATTTAAATAAAATATTCAGGAGTACTGTTTAGTGTATAGTTTGATTACCAATATCGGTAGTACTAAGATCTGTAGCAGACAAATCATCCGCCATTTTCCAGCAAATAAACATTTGCAAGTGAAATTTTTTTTGTAGTAATCTGACACTAAACATTTGTCCTAAGGTGGCATGTGGTTATTTTAAGCTTACAACAGAAATTAGTTGATTACTTTTAGAAAAAATGTATTTCAGATGGTAAATATTTGTCTAATAAAAATGCATCTGGTAACGGCTAATAATACTTACATTCTATATCAACTGGGGAAATGTTCCTATGTAGACACCCTTTTAATACTTTTTCATAAATACCGCAACAAAAATCAATCAAAGATAATCATTATTGAAAAACAAGTATATTTTTTAACAAGGGGATATACTTTTTAATTTAAAGGTCCAGCTTCTATTAAAGAAAAGTATTTGATAAAATTCTTGTGCTTTATTTTGCTACAGTTGGGTAATGAAATTTGTCAGCCATTAAACCTGTCAAGTTACCGTGATTGCAAAGCTTTGTGAAATCCTAATTTAAAGACACCAATGTATATCATCTGTGAGCAGATTTATAACGAAAGGTATATGGATGTATCTAACCACGTACATTCCTCACAAGCTGAAAATAAATGATACTACATCTTACATTAATTAAGAGTTTGTGCTCTGATATACATCACTGTTGTAAGTGCCGTATTTGGGTGAGTTGACTCATACGGAACAATATTTTTAGCTTAACAGTCTACGCAATAATCCATGATCGCTTTGGATTGGAAGAAGCGGCAGTTTATCATAGATACTGAAGGCTTGATAGTTCTTATTGACATACATTGTATAGTACTGGTGCTAGAACAACGCGCTCTCTCTGGCTAAATAGGTTCGTTCGAAATTACTATACTTACTTTTTATTGTAACATGAATACTAGGCATAACATAAAGTTTAATTTGCACGATTATTTGGGGGTAGTGTCAAGTACTCTCTATGGACTGAATTTCCTCGCGCCTATGCTTTATCAAAGCTTCTAAAGGCCTCTACAAAACCAGGTTCATGAAAATATAAAATAATTATACAGACTGAGAATATCATATTATGGTATCATACGGCTTAACGTAACGAATAAAATTCATTTATCATTGCCTTATTGGATTAAAATCAAATCTAAATGTGGTATAATTAAACCAGAGAGCCTGGAAAAACCGAGACATGCCGGTTTTACTCAAGAAAATGCAGGGATAAAGTCAGGGCCGTAACTATAAACCTGGAGGCCCCGGGGCAAAACTTCATTGTGAGGCCCCTAAATATTTCTTTCTTTTTTATATGCATGGAGGTTTATTCCAATTCGACAAAAAAAAAAAAAAAAAAAAAAAAAAAAAATATTGAGTGCGTATGGTTGTAAAAAGAATAAGGTGAATCGAGTAATACGAAAGCAAAATATTTTCAAAAGTACAATTTCTAAAAATAGTGTATGTTTATTAAATGTTAAAATATTTGCTACTATTACTATTACTCCGCGATCCACTAAAAGTTTTTGGCGGAGGGTGCATTGCACCAGTATCAGGAAAGGATAATAGTTTGGAAGGGAAATACAGGGATATGGCAGGTGGCGCCCATGGGCTATTGTGAGGAACCATCCCAGCATTCGCCTGGAGCGATCTAGGTAAACCATGGAAAACCCAGATCAGGATGGCCGGAGTGCTTTATCGGAAGCTACTCCTGTCCGATTTTGTATTTACTCGCCCGGTAATCCTTTCTATTCCACTCCCTAATCGCTCGTGGAAAAAATGAATAGAGAAATATATCGGTTCTGGCCCTGATTTCTCTTATCTTATTTTCGCGGTCATTCCGAGATATGAATGTTGCTGGTAGCAATATTTGATTGCTGTAATTCCGAAATACGTCAGTCGAGAATTTTTCAATTAGCCTTCCGTCGAGAGCAACGCCTTCGGTGCTCCAGGATCTTCCCAACCTAACTCCTTCAACATGGCACTTACGCTTTCCCTCCAACTATCCCTACCTGTCACGAATCGGGCGGCTCTTCTTTGGACCATCTCTAATGCCTCCATTAATCCCTTTTGATGGGGACCCCATACAGAGCAACAATATTCCAAGTGAGGCCTCACTAGTGACTTGTACGCAATCGATTTAACTTCCGGAGTGTATTGTTTTAAATTACGACCTAGAAATCGAAGCATACGATTTGCTTTCCCAATTACATTCTCGATATGCTCATTCCACGACAAATTATTACGAATTGTTACCCCTAGGTATTTAGCGGAATCTACTGTTCTAAGGACAGTGCCATTAATTGTATATTCAAAGCTAAATGGTGTCACCTTTTTACTTACACGCATGACTTGCCACTTTTAGCGTTTAACTCCAACTGCCAATCTTTACACCACGCAATTATTTTCATAATATCGTCTTGTAACAAAGCGCAGTCGTCCTGGGTTGTGATTTCACGATAAATAATTGCATCATGGGCAAATAATCTTTTCATTCCCCTTATGATGTCGCACAAATCATTAATGTATATTAGAAACAACAGAGGCCCTATCACGCTTCCCTGGGGCTACACTGTTATTAACATAAAAAAACTTAAAACAGTAACATTTAATACAATTAAACTAACGGAAAACTTTTAAGGTAGATTAAAGATATAGTTACAATAGATGTAAATTAAGTTAATTAAAATGCATACTTTCCTTAAAAGACAAGGAATCAGTAACTGGTGCATGTAGTGTAGATTGAAAAGATTAAAGATTAGCTACATTTGATTATTTCTTAAACATTTGTTTCGTTACTTTCAAAGAAGCAAATTCATCAATTACTCGTTGAGCTCGATCATTCTCAATTGAAAGCAAAGCTAAGCTGTTGAGTCTTTCTTGAGCCATTGTACTTCTCAAGTAATTTTTGATCAATTTAAGCTTAGTAAAGGACCGTTCAGCCTTAGATATTGTCACAGGAACAGTCAAATACATGATGCACGATGTGCAAACACCTGAGTAGCTTGATGAAAGTGAACTGTGGTCGACTATTATATAAGTAGCAAATTCCTTAACACTTTTTATTTTTTCCAGTTTGTTTGGAAATGATTTTTTCACTGAACATAATTGTGAAGGAAAGGCTGAACTCGCATCATTTGGAAACTTATTAACGAAATCTACTGTTTTTTTTGTGAATATCACTTTCACTTGCATTGGCTAAAAAATCAGGTTGTATTACTTGATAAGTGTCAAGAACAGCTTTCATTCCTTCAAAACAGCCATCAAGTTGAGCACAAAGTGTGTCTACCATTGGATACAATACAGTGACTCAGAAACAAGATTTTGTGTCTATTAATCTTTCCTCTTCTTTCAACTCATTAGTCTGTTCTGGCGAAATTCTTTGCTTATTCCCCATCGACCACAAATATCTGATGCGTCAGAAATAAGTTCTTCAAACTGTCCACGTTTTTCGGTTATCCTTAACAACAAATTACCCAATAACTCATGTGCATTCAACAGATCCATGGTTTCAGATTGTAAGGATTTTGATACGAGGTTGAGAGACTAAAACTTCACACTGCACAGGGGCGGATCCAGGGGGGGGGAGTGGCTAGGGGGCTCAAGCCCCCCCCCAAAAGTATCTAGGTCCACCGCTAACATTGTAATTTTGGATATATATATATATTTTTTTTTAGCTCTACTGATCGAGGCCCGAGGAGACTATAAATACTACCCTTTGTATAACTAAAGCCCCCCCAAACCAAAATTCACTCGAGCTAAGCCCCTCCCCCCAAACCAAAGTCCGCTCAAGCCCCTCCCAAACCAAAATCCTGGATCCGCCCCTGAGTCACTGCACAACCAAAGGCAATACAAAATCAAAACTTTAAAGTTTGTTCTTTAGCTGCTGTAAGTGAAAGTAATGTGGATAATACTTTTCAACACGTCACATAACCTGTGTTTCAGTGCATACACTGCCTCATGCCTAGTAGTTGGATTAAGAGTTTTCAGTGTTACTTTCTAATTCAGTGAATCAGTCTGAGCCTCGATGTCATACACTGACTTCAAGTCTTGCCAGCGAAAAATACTATGACCAAAATAGCAATACATACTTTGAATGGTTTCAAAAACACTGGCAGACCACTCGTTTTCCTTCCACAGCATCATTTAATACTAAATTAAGGTTATTTGCAGCGCAGTGCACAAAACATGCATGTAGCACTTTTTTCTTTAATACGCTGCTGCACTCCACTGTAGCCACTCATGATTACAGCCACGTGGTAGCCTTGTCCACGATATTTGGTCAAATCTAAGTTTTTCTCTTCCAATGAAGTTAGTATTTCTTCTGCAAGATCTTGGGCAGATTGATCTTTTACCTCTTTAAAGGATACAAAAGTTTCACATATTTTGATATCAGTAGGTGTCCTGCACCATTAACTATTTTGACATATCTGTAAACTTCACTATAACTGGTCAACCTTAGCAATGTCGTGAGTGGTATCTAAAATCAATGAACAAAAAAAGCAGTTTTAAAGCTCAAAGGTAATTTCATTTTTGATTTCAAAGGCTAATAGGTTTATAAGTTAATTCTGAATTTTAGGACTGAGGTATTTCACAGTCCCTTGCGGACGCTGAATCAATTCTTGCAGTACTGGGTCATATTTTGACAAGAGCTTAACTATCAAGAGAAAGTTTCCTTTGTTGCTACATTCTAACTTGTTACTAGATACCCGAAATGCGAGATTACATGTTGCAAGTGTTAAGGTCACATTTAGGATTCTTTCAAGAACTTTTCGCCAGAAGCTACTTTCAGTCTCCAAATTTTAGCACTAGCTCACTGCACATCCCAGCCTGCACTTGACTCATCACTCGGCAGGCACCTGGCCCAACATCACACATTCGTCTCGACGTTCTGCTGTCTGCTCTAAAGCTGCTTTTGCATGCGAAGCATATGGACTATGGGGTATACGAACGGACACGCAAAAACATTTACTCTAATAATTTGATGGATTTTTAATTATTATCTTTCAGCTAGGTGCTGGGTATTTTATAGAAAGTTAGATTAGATATTAAAATACAATAATTTTTTAACCATCAGTTTGGGGCCCCTCGGGCTTGGGGGCCCCGGGGCAGTGCCCCGGCTGCCCCGGCGGTAGTTACGGGCCTGGATAAAGTTAAATGAAAATATGAAGAGCGTTCTCTACATACAGTGTGGTCAGTTACGTTGTGACTTCCTGCAACTGACTTACTCAACAGAAAGGCAATGGTTTACAAACAGAATTGGTGTGTCGTCGCCGTAGAAACATTGGTTTCTATATATATATATTACTATAATTTTCTTATGTTTTACCTTTTTAATATGAAAATTAGAAATTAATAATTATTGGTCGAGGATAGTACGAGAAATGATGCATTTATCTTCATCGATTTTGGTAAGAGTGTATGTCTGATTTTTATTACAGTTTCATTCAGTTTAAATTAAGAACAATAATAATATAAAAAGACTAAAAAAAAAAAAAAGAAATAAAGTTACCATTCACTAAATGTTGTATAGGTCACAAATAAAGCAGTATTTATGAATAGAAGATGACGGGAAGGGACTCTGAAAATTATACAAAATGAAAACAATTTAGTTCCTCCCGATGGTGTAGGTACAATAGGAAGAAAATGGAATATAATTCGGTTAACCTTGCTATTTTCTTCTTTGTACAACGCGTGGCTGGTTCAGAAATTCTTGGTTCTCTTGGTAGTGTATGAAATGTTACAGGCATATAGGAATATTTCTACAGATTATCAGTTGCAAATATTGAAGTTGGAGGTCTTGAATAGTTTTAGTGTTCGTCTTAAAATGATTTTAAGTTCTAGCTGTTTTGTTCTTGTAATTCCGATAAGGCGGTGTCAAGCCCGGAGTCTCATTTCGCAAGCAAAAATATAATAATAATAATAAACTCTGTTGGAAGGGTAGCTGTCCCGTTGGGGTTGTAGCGACTGTTTCCCAGAGTGGCGGCAACAAACACAGTGAGCAGCTGATTTTAGGCTGGGGGCTGGGCAACTTACTACCTCTGTTGAAAGTAATGGAATACAACTACATTATATATCCCAAGTAGTACATGCTCTCGATGTAGAAGTGTGAAATCTAGGTAAACGAAACTACATGGATCTGAAGAGGAAGGCAGAAGAAAGAAGAGCATGGAGAACTACCAAGTGAAAACCTGCCTTAGGGGCAGAACACTGATGATGATCTTGTTCTATAAAAGCTAATTTGAGAAAAAAGAAAACTCATTGCAAGGAACTTTATTTATTTTTTTTTTTAATTTTGAGGTAGAATAGTTAGCTATAAACCGTAGAAACAAAATAGTACTCTAATGTCGTTCTTGTATTTCCAATTCTAAATCGTAAGAGAACTTTTGTATCTTTGGCCACAATCAATGGAAAAAAGTGTCAGTGATGTTGAATAGAATTTTATAGATTGTTAGGTAATATTTAATCTTTGACCACTATGAGTTTGACGAATTTTTTATCTTGTAATTTTTTCACTTCGTAATAATTTTACAAAAAATAAAACAATTGTTTTAAAAAAACATAAAAACCGCCTTAAAAAATAAACCACACTAAAAATTATAAAATAACTTTATAACTTGCTTAGAAGAAAGTAAATCTAAATTGACAATATTTTACAATACTGTTATTGAAATTTTTACATTAATTACTTGTTTTTGGAGTCGGTGCCAGCTCTCACATCGCGAAGATCGAATTACTGAACTTTATTTGGTGTTCGAGGCGAAGCGGGGAGTACGAACAAAAATTCCAAATATTTTGCAGCATGTCGTGAGGAAGATAGTGTTAATGCGGGAGACAGTTTAAGGAAAAAAATTAACTGTATTTTAATCTGTAGCTCTGCCTCGTTGGTCATCCAGGCATATTTCTGGCTTTACAGTGTCAGTTGGTAGGCTGCATAACAAGTAAACGCTTTACAGTTAGAACGAAGACTTTCCCGGCGTATGACTGCAATGTAGTCTTCACGGGTGTACCGCCGGATAGTGTTGTGGAAACACAATATTTCGACGGCTGGCTCTGCCGTCTTCTTCAGGTGATGAGACATGTGTAATGGTCTGCTGACCCACAGATACAGTATCTGTGGGTCAGCAGACCATTACACATGTCTCATCACCTGAAGAAGACGGCAGAGCCAGCCGTCGAAATATTGTGTTTCCACAACACTATCCGGCGGTACACCCGTGAAGACTACATTGCTTTACAGTTAGTTTAATATCGGCGTATCATCTGTATGTTTTAGTTTTGTTGAAACATGTTTCTAGCGTTAATTGTGGGAAAGTAGTAACATGATTTTTTTATTTATTATTGTTAGTCATTATTGTTTTCATCTTTTTGTTTTTATTGTTTTGGCTGGCACCGACTCCAAGAATAACTAACTAGTGTAAAAATTTCAATAACAGTAATGTAAAATATTTTCAATTTAGATTTACTTTCTTCTAAGTAAGGTATAAAGTTATTTTAAAAATTTTAGTGTGTTTTTTTGATAAGGCGATTTTTATGTTGTTTTAAACAATTATTTTATTTTTAAATTTTTAGTGGTATTATAATTTGTTTTGTATTTTAAATATGGCGCAGCAGTTCTCATTTTGGAACTTCCTGGTAGCTGAGTGGTTAAAGCGCTTGCTTTCAAAAAATCTTCCTATATATACCCCAACAACTTCCAGAAAGAGGTGAATTGGATGTTGTGTTAAGGAATGTCAGTTTACATTTTGGTCCAGGCCGTGTTTCGTTCTAATCATAACATCTGTTAAAGCTGCTGTTCGATAATCGAAACATGTAACACCTGGGCATTAATACATACCACATACACAAATCTGTCTCTGGAATATATATGTTTGTTCCGACATCACACTGAAAATATAGATTTTTAATTGGTTTTTACAACGTGAAAGCTTGGGGTCCAAGTTGAAATCTGTGGTACATGTTGAAACATTATGACACATTTATTTTACGAATATTCTGCCATGACTTAAAAATAGCTTACTTGATTTTGATGGGATTTAAAACTGTGGATATTTGTAAAGAACATTGGAAATTAAAAAGGGTGGGGCTAAAGGTGAAGAGAGATTGGGATTTTGTATATGAAACGTAGATTGTCTTTTGTGATTGATTTAAAGTATACGTGTGTAAATTTCTATTGATATCAGATAAAAACTATAGGTATGTATAAAAAACAATTAAGGGATGTAGAGTAGTTTGGTTTTTGTAAAGATAGTGTGGACAGTATTTTGCTCTTTGTTTTAAAGTATACATGTGCAAAGTTCTATCGAAACTAGATAAAAGCTGTAGATTTGTGTAAAGAACGTTTGCAAAAATTAAATGGGGTAAGGGAGTGAGCGGTTGGGTTTTGTAAACAGAATGTAGACACTATGTTTCTCTTTGTTTTTCAGTATACATGTGCAGTGTTCCATCGAAATCTGATAATTACTGTGGGTATCTATAAAGAACATTGGAAATGAGGAGAGGTGGGGGTAGAAGGGAAGAGGGGTTGGACTTCTGCAACCTAATTTTAGCACAGTTTTTCTGTATGTTTTGAAGTATACGTGTTGCAAATTTCCTTCAGAATCAGATAGAAACTGTAGCTTTGTGTAGATTAAGGGGGTGGAAACAGGGAGTGAGGTTAGGATTCTCTAAACCAAACATAGACAGTATTTTTCTATTTGTTTTGAAGTATACATGTGCATACTTCCTTCAAAATCAGATAAAAACCGTAGCTTTATATAAAGAACATTGACAGTAATTAAAGAGGTAGAAAAGGGCATAGGGTTTGCGTTTTTGTGAAAGTTATGTGGACGGTATTTTTCTTTTTCTATTTGTTTTAAAGTATACGCACGCGAAGTTCCATCAAAATTGGATAATTTTTTTTTTTGGTCAGAAACCTACTCCATTATACGACAACTTTATTGGAGATCAGTTAAATGGTGTCGACTGTAGTTTTGTATAAAGAAAATTGGCAAAAATTCAGGGGGTGGATAGCGGGAGAGGGGTTCAGTTTTTTCAAACCAAAACTTGACAGTATATTTCTCTTTATTTTTGACTACACATGTCCAAAGTTCCATCGAAATCGGATAAAAAATTTGGGTTTGTATAAAAATTAAGGGGTGTAAAGGGGTAGAAGGGATAGTTTCTCAATGAAATTCATATGGGATCACTTTGTAGGAGCACCCTATCCACTAAAAAAATTTCATTCAAAATTGGCGAAGATATCGCTGAACATACATAAAAAACAGACGAATTGGGAACCTCCTCCTTTTTCTGAAGTCGGTTAAATATATATATATGTGTTATTTCATTTCCTGAGCCTTACTGCAAAAGCAAAGTCACACAAATGTTGTGGTTTATTTAAAAAGTTACTGTGCAGTGTGACATTTGACGCAGTGTGTTTGGTACTCACTCTCTGTGAAGCTGAAGGTGGCTCTGAAGCCCCTGGCGTGGCTGGATGAGTGCTGCCCGCGGAACTCGAGCAGCAGCCGAGGACCGTTGGACATGAGCGGTTTGGGCGTGACGTCACCGCAGAAGCTGTCGATCTTCTCCATGCGACCCTCGATGTGCACGTAAGCCACCACTGCGTCGATACCCTCGCAGCTGAACAACAAGAGTACAAGAAACGTCTGACGCACAATATGTACAATATTCTGGAAATTCGACTAAACTTAATAACCGTGTAACAAACTAAATACGTATGTTAAGACTAATTGAGCTAGAAGTGCAGATATCTGTTTTTGTCGCACGATGAATCATCGTACAACTCCACCGAGACTACTGTCATCTGATACATTAGCGCTTCAGTATTAATACTCGATTTAGTTATTTTAATCAATAATTTATTAATACTGAATCTTTTTTTTTAACCAACAATATATTGCCCGCTGTGATGAGTTTACTAGTGAAAAAATTAACATAGGAGAAAAAAATACTGTTATTGTGTTTATTATGAAAGCCATTGTGCCTACATCGTGTTGTTTCAGAGGAGAATATGTTTAATTGCTTCAAGGGTTACTGATTATAACAATTTTATACGTTCTTTACTTTTTTGAGCTATATGTTTATGCTAAACACGTTTACTCATATCATAAAATTCCGGATGTAAATTAAAAACACAAACGTTGCTGCTATTCATTGTCTACAAGGAGATCAATAGGACAGTTCTTTTCTTCCTTGAAAGAGTGTAGTAGAATTTTTAATTTCAAGACACTCCGGAGAATTAATTGTGTCACAGTGACAGTTCATGATCATATAGCAGAGGTAATAATTCATATTGCAGTCTAACAAGAATTAGAGTGCTGGGGACTATGTGAACCCTGTGTTTATTGCTACTCCTTAATACTTGTACTCTAAAAACTGGAATATTGTAACCAACAAACAAACCTTCCAGCTGGGAAAAAGGGAGCATTTAACGTATTTATTGTGTTCTTATCATACGGGTTAGTTTTCTCTTAATATTATGTGAATCGTTGGTGGTGACCTCTCTCTCTGCAGGAACTTCTATACATCCTCAATGAACATAGTATGAGCCTGCATGCGGTGTCTAGATAATTTTATGCATTTTGAGGCATTCGGTTTTTTTAGGATTATATAACATACTTTTACTTCCTGTGAGATGAAACTGACGTGACTATAGCTAAAAAGAAGGCATGTAATCGTGGTGAAAGAACTTGAAGGCACATTCGTCATGTATATTTCGGTTAGGTGACTCTAGCAACGTCTAGGGATCCGTGTAAAACATTTCTGTTGTACAGTAACTGTGATTGAGACTCCATTGTGATTTCTACATTGATCAGCCAGAAAATTATGTCCACCTACCTACTAGCCTGTATGTCCGCCTTTGGCACGGATAACACCGGCGACCCGTCTTGGCATGGAGCAATGACGCCTTGGTAGGTCGCTGAAGGAAGTTGGTACCAAATTTGCACACACAAATCATCTAATTCCGGTAAATTACGTGGAGGGGGGCGATAAGCTCTGACGCCACGTTCAATTACATCCCAGATATTTTCTATGGGTTCAGATCTGGCGAGTTGGGGGGCCAGCACATCAATTTCAACTCGCCACTGTGTTCCTCGAACCACTCTACCACACTCTTGGCCTTGTGACATTGCGCATTGTCTTGTTGATACATTCCACTGCCTCTGGGAAACATGGTCGCCTTGAAGGGATGTACGTGGTCTGCAACCAGTGTACGATTCTTACTGGCGTCATAGTGCCTTTCACGAGCACCACTGGACCCATTGATGCCCACGTGAATGTTGCCAAGTGCATAATTGAGCCGTCGCCAGCTTGTCTCAGTCCCGTAGTACGGGTGTCAAGAAGCTGTTCTCCTGGAAAACGACGGATTCACACCTTCCCATTGGCAGGATGCAGAAGGTATCGGGATTCATCAGATCATGCAACGCTGTGCCACTGCGCCAATGTCCAGTGACGATAGTCAAGTGCCAATATCAGTCGTAATTGCCGATTTCGTGATGTTAAAGTTGTCTGATGCATGGGTCGTCGGCTGCGGAGGCCCTTCGTTAGAAGTGTTCGATGCACCGTGTGTTTAGACACATTTGTACTCTGCCCAGCATTGAAGTATGATGTTAGTTCCGCCACAGTTCGCCGCCTGTCCTGTTTTACTAGTCTGCCCAGCCTACGACATCTGACATCTATAATGAGGGGTGGCTGCCAAATTCCTCGACGTTTGGACGCGGTTTTACGTTGGTTTTGCCACCTGTTGAAGACACTCACCACAGCACTCCTCAACACCCATCAAGTCGTGCCGTTTCCTGGCTATCACAATCTGTCCTCTGTCAAACTCAGATAGATCGTGTGCCTTCCCCATTCTAAACACGGATAGCACGTCCAGTGATACTACATACACCGTGGGGGTGACGCTGCTATCGCCTGGACGGGTTTATATCTATAGTAGGTAGTTAGTAACAATGCTTATAAGTGTATAACAGTATATAGTTGTTATTTTGAAGATAGTAACTTTAATGATAATTGTTTTATAGTATATAATGTTATTTTGAAAATAGTAGCTTTAAGGGTAATTGTTAAAAAATAGTGGCTAGGCAATAATACATTTCCAGATTTGACTGGTACACTGTATAAATATAGGCGCAAATGTTATCTATTACATCCTATATAATTTTAACGCTCATAAACCATGTAAATAATTACAACTGGACGTATGTTACCTTTCTTATTTGTACGTGGCTAATATTACGTGCATAACGTGACGTTGTAGTTGATAGTGACGAAAAACTTATTTGAATTTCTCTTAATTTCAGTTACTGTGGTACATGCTAGATATTTCACGTCAAGGTAGGCCAAGTTGATACTGCAGGACAGGGTCGCTCTAAGTTACACTAGATGGTGAGCCACGAAAGGATCATTTTAATGTTAAAATCACTGAGATGAATAATAATGTGACTTGTTGCGTGAGGTAATTCCTGTGATCCAGAAAGTAGTAGATGGAAATTGGAAGAACAGATATGGATAGTGTGTGTAAGGGAAGAGGTATCTAGCAGTGGATTTCAAGTACGAGCGAGCAGGAAAATTTTTATACGATTATAAAGGTATCAGATACTGAAATAAATTATCGAGTAATATGTTAGTAAAGTCTCAAACTATTAGAAGTGAAAATCCGTGTAATGCAAAAAGTAGGCTTTTAGGAAAATTACTTACCGGTAATATGTTTCATTTTAATTTATTAATAACAATAAATTCTGGTATTTCATTTGCCGTTAACAACCGTGAAACCGTGAGCACATAGGGAGAACCGGCCCGCGGAAACGGAAGGAAAGAGTAGATGATTGTTAGCTGTACTTATGCAAAAAAGCGGCAGCACATCAAATAGGATCTGTTTTCATAACTTGAGCTCCAGAAGAGTGTAAATTTGCTATACAGAACGGCCGGTACACGGAGGAGTGGAATAAAATTTTACCAACAATTTTACACTTTCCTAAAGACATTGAAACCGTCCTGTTTGGACCGTATATTACAGCTTAGTTCAAAAACTATGTCCAGAGAAATTACTTTCACCTACTGCCAAACTAAGTTCTGGTTTGATTACAGTGTGCAACACTGAAACGATTTTTATTTGTTTAATGTCTGAAAATTGGAGAGGGAAGGGCTGTCACAGTGTTCGCGATTGACCACTAATTCTCACCTCCTAAAAGATCCGTAATTTCTTGTGATGTTGAAGATGTTAAGGAGAGATTTATCCGATCACAGTTACATCTGATCGTGAAATACTGTCCCGGTACTCGGCATGGTATGCTGCTATCCGCCAGGGTTAACGGTGCAGCATTGAGGGCCAAAAGTGTAAGATCGGGTGAACATTGCGTTCTATCCAACACTACCTCGTTGAGCCATCAGTTTGTTCACTATTTTCTATACTGTAATACAACAATATGCGTAACTATCATCTGCAGATAAAACCGGCAATGACAAATCAGAAGACAACAATAAATGTTGTCGAAGCGTTATGTTTTTGTGACACGGTTCGCCTGTAAATCAGGGGAGACTATATTGCATTTATAAGCAAGAAAAATTTTCCATTCACACATGTGACATGGTTGAACACAGCAGAATTAAGATAATTGTAATTTAAGTCAATTTTAAGCACATTTACAGTAATCACACAAAAAACGACAGAATTAGGGTAGTGCTGCCTACGAGGAAGTGGTAGAGACGGAAGTCTTGATATAGGTGAAGGCAAGAGTAGATAGCAGGTTTGTGTTTGGTATTAAATAAGCCGACATCACACCTGCAGCTTAGTCGGGAAAACAACCGCAAGCCGAATTGAAACACATGTCTCCGTATCATGCATAGAATATTGTATAGCGGTTGCATTAAGCCTGCCTCTCTCTATATATGTGTTGTATAGTACCAACATAAAAGCGTCATAATAGTGCGTGTAAGTTAACAGCCACGGGCGTGAACGCAGATTTTTAGAGTACATTTTAATCTCCCTTTGAATGAGGGACATCTCTTTCTCTCCCACTTGTGGCCGCTGCGGCACAATACGGGTCTCATTTCGCCGCGAGGACGTGATTACCGCGGTGGCTGGCCACGCTGCTTCTGATTGTTTTATGAAACAGAAACCGCGCTCTTGACGGGATGACTGCAATGTGTCATGTTCAGTGATTCCCCCTACGGCTAACACGCCTTGATGGGACTGTTGATACGAGAATGCAGTTGCTCTTTCGGGCTGATTACTTGCACTGCCGCACCCCAGCGGCTGCGTGCAACTACGCTGAGTTCTAAATGTTTCTGGCTTCACTTGATTGTCTGTATCATAGTCTTAAACAAATAAGTGGACTCGGGGTCCTCTCAGTATTCATTTTTCCGGCTTTAGAGTCTCAGGTAAAATTTTTCCTTTTCGTGGCTAGAAGCATAACGATTGCATTTTTTCGTGCTTTACCACTCGTCAATTTCGAGATCATTAGAGCATGGAGATGATGAGAGACAACAAAGGGAAGAAATTAGGCCAAAAAATTTTGAACAAATCATCCTGGCTCAGTTAACAACGCTTCCACCACCCACGAGAAATTTAAATTTACTGGATTTAATTCGTGATGGTGAGACAGTTTGAAATTATGAATCTGGTATACTGTCAATAATTAGTAACTTATTATTCCATTTATAACAATTGATTATGTTAAAACTGACCAGTCACCTGTGAGGTGAATGTGTAACAGGCGTGCTAACTTGGTATAGTGCGTGACGAAATGAAAGTGGGGTATCACGCATGTTTCTATTGTCCTGGGAGCCTGGTAAACTTCTGTTGTGAGGGAGGCAACATTATTTTAATGATTACTGTTATGATTCAGCTGCTTACAGCAAGAGAGATCATCGACTTCTGCTTCCAGTGAGGGGACGGCAACAGACACACAATTGTGAGTGATACAGTACAATCGTTCAACAGAGTTTTGGAGGTGTGTCAGAGCTGCAGTCATCAAGGTTTGCTGATCAGAATGAAATCACTTACGTCATCAAACGAATTCAGCGAACTTCAAAATGATACATCACACGAAGACGACGTTCGTTCTGAAACACATTCTTTAACATTTGCCCATTGTTTTCACATACCGTCAAGGCCCTACCCTAAAAGACTCTTGAGATATCTCTCTTACAGTGAACCAGTTACGTCAAAACAATACGGCTGTTTAATTTCGATAAATTCATATTGATTTCTTGTTGTGTTTAAATAGACTACTTAAACAAATAAGTTTGATTCTACGTTTGAAAGGAGAAATCAGTGGCATTACATAGCACATTTCTTTCCGATATCAAATAATGATCAACAGTATTATTTAGTGTGCTGTTCATACTAACTGCAATTTACAAAAAAGTTGCTCATCATTTACCATTCTGGCGCAGAATCCGAAGTTAGTATTCCAGTGTCAAGAGGGAAAAGTGTTAAATGAATTGATTTCAGCTTGTAAGTGCGCATTTAAGATTTCATTTTTCCCAGTATTAAGTAATGCCTGGAATGGTACAGCGCCTAATATCCAAGCATTACTTTAATGTTTACTGGTGTATTATTTTGCCAAATGTAATGAGCTGTATTGAATAACCTGTGTTTTCTTTCAGCCGTTAAAACAAAAAGGTCCATAAAAGCTGGTAAATATAATATGAAAGAGTATAATATAGCAATGATGATTCGACTCAACTGTGATGTTTTGCTTATGACTTGGCACTTGTAACAACGTAATTTTTTTAAAATAATTCGTGACACACCACAGTAGCGGTAATTACAGTTTTCGAACTAGCAATGCATTCGAAACCAAGTCTGTTCCCTACGGAGCAAAACTGAGTTGAGTACAGCTGCTGGAAAACAACACCAGCGGCTACACGATGGCGTCACGCCGCAGCAAATGTTATGATTGGGCGTTGCCGTAATAATGGCCTAGGTCAGATGTCGAAGCACTGAGTGTACAAATGTCTTCAGTTTCATATAAAGTAACCAGACGCGTTCAATTGGTGTTGAAAGCTACATTTATTTTTCCTTGAGAAATCAGTTCTTATTATTCAAGCGATTTTTTTTTTTTAAATAGAAATTGAGATTTCCCCAATGTAATTCAACTACGAGTCGTAAAGTTGACTCAATAATTGAAAACACAGGAGAAACAACCCCTTGTAAGGAGACGAACACATATTTAATCTGTATTTCAGCGTGAACAGCATATCTGGTGAAGTATCGTTTCGTTATTGTGAGTTATACTTAAAATTAAAAGTGCTAGTTGTATTACCGAGAGTATTATCTATTAGCTTTTACTCGAGACTTGGTAATCGTGGACTTAGAATTTTATTGCTAGAATTTGATATAGAAACACGCAAGTAACGTAAAAGGTGTCCCAAAAAACGCGGAGTAGGGATAATATGACATGGAAGCCATCATCATACCATTCTACCATTGAACCTGTCGCATGAAGAGAATTTGCAACGTGTCTAAAAATAGCAACAACAAAGAAGAAGATTGGGTTTAACTATGGGAGACTGCCTCCA
Organism: Vandiemenella viatica; assembly: GCA_031002005.1. Taxonomy (NCBI): domain Eukaryota; kingdom Metazoa; phylum Arthropoda; class Insecta; order Orthoptera; family Morabidae; genus Vandiemenella; species Vandiemenella viatica. Next base: position 343,244,335 of record JARYHS010008074.1, on the reverse strand, counting down.
ACAGTTAATTTGGCAGACTTTTATTTTTTGTTTAAAATTATGTAATTTTCATGGTAAGACAATAGAGACATTCTGTGACAATAACGTTTCGTAAACGACGTTTATTGGTTTTGCTGTCCTTTGCTAAGATATATAGTCTTTGGGCAGTGGAAACCCGTGAGTTAGTTACCAATAACTGCCGGTGGGAAAAAACACGTGTTTTCTAAGTTGTACTACCCCTGTTACTTTGATTGTCTGTCCGTGGTCATTATTGATCATCGTCACAAAGGCTAATTTTAGTAGGAACTGCAGTCTTTTAAAATTGAATTGTAGGTCTGTCGAAGTTATTGGGACCGAACATAGTGTGTGAGCGGTAACGCTCTTGCCTCGCATTCGGGAAGACGCGGGTTCGAATCCTTGTCCGAGAGTCCAGATTTGGGTTTTCCATGGTTTCCCCAAATCACTCAAGAGAAATGCCGGGATGCTTCCTTCGGAAAGGCCATTGCCGAATTCCTTCCTGCTCCTTGCCCCAAGTCCTTTCCCACCTTTAATGCCTTCGACGTAAATCCATCTGCAAAATAAATTATTGGAATTCTAGGAATCAAAACATTATCATCTCTAATCGGTGTTTAATATAATTAATCAATTCTGCTCTACACACTGCATGTCTTCGGTCAGCAATTTGTGCCTTTCTGAAGTTTCAGGCAGGTTGTGGTGAAGGTTGTTGTCCGAAGACATTTCCTTCAAACTTTATACGTCTCCTGTCACTTTACTTGTCGTATGTAATCCCCGGTGCTGTTTTTTTTTTTTTTAATTCTTGTTAAAAAATGGAGAGTGGTCTTCTGTGGCGGATCGAAATATGTGCCGTACGTGCCCAGTAGTGCTATCAGTGGGTTCTGCGACCTTTGGGCTGTCTTGTAGAAGGATGTCTTATTCTATCTCGCAGTAGTGGTATTCCTGCGGCTGCATGCAGGTCTCCAGCTGGGAATCTTTTTCTTACATGCAGAGGTCTCCGAACGGCTCTGTTCTGAAAAGTTTTTAGTCTTGCAATGTGTGTCTTGGCCGCGTACCCCCACACTGGGCACGCGTACTCAAACAGTGGACGTACCAAACTGCCGTAAATAGTTACTCCTGTCGCAGCCCGAGAACTAGTCATTTTAAGTGGTGGGTACAGTTCCTGTACCCTGATTAGAACTTTCTTCCGTAGGTCCTCAATGTGTCTCTTCCAGGTTAGCCGTCTATCTAAGGTCACTCCTAAATATTTAACTGTGAGTTCCACGGAATGTCTTTGCCGAAAAGGTGTAATTTTGGCGGAAAAGTTACGCGCTCTCGACGTTTGTCGAGTTACCGAGATAGCATTATGGCTTCGGTTTTTGTAGCGTTGATGGTCATACGCCACCTTCGTGCCCACTCCTCAATCTCTTTAAGAACTTCTTGCAGCTTTCTTGTTGCTACTGCCTTGTTGCGGAGATGAGTGAAGAACGACATATCGTCGGCATACAAGGCGGTGCATACGGTGGCCGGTGCTGAAATGTCCGCAGTATACTAGCTGTACAATATTGGTCCCAGCACTCAATCTTGTGGAAGTCCGGCATGTATTGGACGGCGAGAAGAAAGTGCGTGGCCGACTCGTACACTGAGAGTTCTACCGGTCATGTAGCAACGAATTATCTTCACCATCTGGCCGCGAATCCCATGATAATAATATTTCAGTAAAAGACCGTTGCACCATACCGATTCGAAGTTTCGTGCAACATCTAAGAGAACTACTGGACAGTATTCTTTCCTGTTAAAAGAATCTGTGGCAGTTTCTACCACACGCATTATCTACTGTGGGGCAGAGTGCCCTTTATTAAACCCCAGCTGGAAATGTGGTATGATACCATTTTCTCTGATATTGGCCACCTCTCAAATACCTTGCTTAGTGAGGGCAGTAAACTAATTGGTCTATAATGTTGCGGGAATGTTGAATATTTCCCCGACTGCCTTATTGCGACGATAATGGCGTGTTTTCAGCTTCGTGGTTATCGTTGGGTTCTTTTGATATCATTGACGATGGTGGTGAGGTGTGAGATGGCTATCCGCGGGATATTGCGTAGCAGCTGGTTGCACACCTTATCATGTCCAGGAACTTTCTTTTGGTTTTGCCATTTAATCACCAGCAGCACTTCCTCTTCTCCTTCACATCGTCATTTGCCTCCATGAATCTCGAAAGTCTTCTGTGGGTTTCATTGATGTGGTCTTCGTCTTCTATTTCCGCTGGCTGAAATTGCTTTTCAAAATGGTATGCGAGAGCTTTTGTGTTGCTATCTGCATTAAAGAAGAGGCCTCTCTCTTCATGAAGAGGCGACTGCCTACCTCGTCTCCTGGTGAATCTCTGAGTCTCTCTCCACAGGGTGCCATCTTCAGTCCTTAACATGGTTAGTCGAGTGGACCACTCCAGATTTCTATGTTCTGCCTTTATTTCTCGCTGTAGTCTGTTTAGCAGTCGCCTGGTCTCTGCGTTTCTTGTGAGTTTCCACTCCTTAGCAACTCGATTTTTGTGTATAATTTGGGCTAGGAGATGTGGAGGTAGCTGCTTTGAATGCTGGACTCCCTTATTACGTTGTGTGGCGGCATTGCAATGTTCACGATGTTCTTGAGCGCTTGGTCTGAAGTTCTGTTGTCTAGGAGGAGTTTCTCTTCAACTGCCTCGGTGATTGTGTCACGGTACTGATCATAATTAGTTTTTCTATATTTTGGTGCCATCTGCTCTTCATGTTTCCAGGAGCCCGCTCCTACTTCAAGCATTATACATAGACATCCTGTTCCGGGTGTTTGCAGTTACAATGCCAGTGAATCCTTCAGTAAATGCAATGTCCAAGACATCTGCTCTATTGCCATTCCACGAATGATGGGTGGGCTCTTAAGGGCCCCACACCTGTAGGTTATGTCTAAGAGCCAGACGATGGAGTTGTTGGCCGGCTTGGTTTGCTATAAGGAAATTCCAGTTTGGGTACTTCGCGTTGAAGACTCCTCCAACAAGAAGTTTGCTTGGAATGCCGGCGAGTCCGACTATGTCATTCTCTACCAGTAATCTCCTTGGCGGACGATAAGCAGCGACAATTGTAAGAGGCCCTAATGTTTTCACCCGAATGGCAGTAGCTTCAAGTTGTTCAGCTGGAGGCAGCAAGACATCATGGTGCGGAATTCCACGCTTGATATATATAGCAACTCCACCTCCAGCTGTCAGTGCGGTAACTGCAGTAATTTGGCACCGGAGCTCTCAGTCCAGGTTTAAGATGTGTTTCTGCTACCAGGCAAATGTCAACGTCTTCCTCCCTTAGGAATTGTCGGAACTCAGTCATCTGGGAGTGAATCCCGTTAGCATTTCAAATACTGTACGTATGGATAGTCAGTCCTTCTATATGTCTTCTATCCATAATGTGGTGGTGCAGATGTGACTTTTGCAGGTTGGCTTGCCAGTATTACTAGGGATTTTATGTCAGGAGACAACTGCTGAAGGTTGGTCATTAACGTTGCCAATATATTGATGAGACCACAAACGACTTCCATTAGTCTATCTATGGAATTTACCGACGTGGTTTCTCTGAACTGATTTGTTTTGTGCAGCTGGAGACTGTTGTCCTGAATTATTGTTTTTGTTTGATGAATTTCCTGAGACAATATCTCAGAATGCCCTTTTGGTTGCGCAATGCTTGGTTGTTTTCATTATTCTCATGGTTACTGGTGTCGTGTTTCTTCAGAGGCGAAAACTGCGATTTTTTCAAGTTTGCATCCAAGTCATTTTCTTTCAGCTGTTGCGTTTTCTTGGAAGAAACTGCTGTCGGTTCGGTCGGAGCAGGTCCGTTGTCATGTGATTGTTTGGAATTACTCCTCACGTTTTTTTGCGGACAGCTTCAGACTGTGCCATTGCAATTCCGCATTGGCGTTCTCGTGCATTCTTGAAGGACGGGCAGCCTTTATAGTTCGCCACATGATGGCCTTGACAGTTGGCGCATTTCGCTGGGGATTGTCCTTTCTGGATTGTATACACTCTGAACAAATATGCTCCTCCACACTTAACTCAAACTGGCTTCATTTAGCAGTTTCATGCCACGTGTCTAAGAGCCTGGCAGTTGTAACACTGCGTTGGCCCTTCAGCTGAAAGTAGTTTCTCTATTGTCACTCTCAGGGTGTAATACTCCTCTATATTATTAATTTGTATTACTAATTAAAGTCCACAGGTTTTTAGACGGTTTGGCCCTTAAATACCACGTACGCGGACAGAGGAGCTACTTAGTTCCATTCAAAGGTTTCTTACTATCCAAATAAGACGTCTTAACTTCATACAATAAATAATTTGCTATTTTATTGATTAAAGCTCGATTACTGCTCTTAACAACTTTATTTTTACACGAGGCACAAAACTAGAATTGAACATACACTCGTTCTGTATATTAAGAAACAATTACTGATTCATCTGGCATAATACAGAATATTAGATCGCCGCCACAACTTTGGCGCACGACCTCTCACTCCCGCTCATGGCCAGAGACTCTTCACACCTCTGCACACACTCTAAACCATAGATGTTAGCATCACTTATACTACCCTTTTTTACATGCTTAGTATCGTCTGTGATTTTCCGTGAGCATAAATACAATTGCTTACAATGCATATTCATACATTTATTTTAATATTATAATATATATACATCTAAATATATATTCGGGGATAGTGGATATGCTACAAGGGACATAATATTGTCCAGCTCAATTTTTTTTCTATTTTGTGGTCTGCCGGGCAGTACTGCTAAGAACAGGGACATCAGATGTGAACTCCCTGGTCGTTTTAGCTGAGTTACTGAATGTACTTCGCAACCTTTATCTACCAGCTCTTCCTTAATGTCTGAGGCCTGCATACTTTGTGGGATTTCTCTTAGGACCACCTTCAAAGGTTTTTCTGCTGCTGATGGGAACATATAATAGGGAATATCTCTTCTCTGCAGTCACATTTAGGTAGGTAATCCTCAGTAGAGATCAGATTGAGTTTTATCTTATTCCCTCCTGCTGATTTGGCTCGAAAGGGGCGTCCTTCGAGTAACGTGTTCACCATCTGGTACAGCTCTTTGTAGTTGTTGGGAAATTGTACCACTATTGGTGGTAGCTGCAGCCTCTCACCTTTCTACTTCTGTTGGGTTAAATGGGTTTGATATCTCTATTTTGTTACTACTTGATCCTTGGCCAGTTTGGACTGAGCGAAAGGTCTTGCGGGCTGGCAAGAAGCCATCTCTTGTTGCATATGTTTCAGCACTTGTTGATACTTGCTGTTAAGTTTGCATAGAGTATGCATCAGTGGATATATTGTTTTCTTCCACTACTGCCTCAGCTTCTTCGAGGCAAATTCTGTTTTCTTCTTTTTTGTGATTCCACTTGGAACAACAGGAACAGTGTCCTTGAGGAACCTCTTTTTTTATCTCCCTTCTTCTTGAGAAGACGTTGTCCTTCGGCGCAGTGACCGATTGTATTTTGCATAAGGATTTGATTGTATACATATGTTGTTGCGCAGCGCTTGCTGCACTGAAATGTGGTCCATAGCATTTCCAGAAATAGAGTCCATCTTCACAGCAGAGGATGTCATCAAATAGGTATTTGAATTTTCGGAATTATCCAAAATGTTTAAATGGGCTGTTTTATCTGTCCTTTTCTATGGTGGGTCACCATCTACTCGTTTATACCTGTCACATTTGCGTCCATTTCTAGGTGCCACCAACTAGGCTGGGTCATCGTAGGATCTCCTGCGGCTTGAGGAAGTTGATTTGGCTGATTTTCTGGAGAGGCGTGAGTTGCTTCCATTTTCACGTTGTAACCGTCGCCATGCACTGGAGTAACAGTAACAACTGCAGCAGGCCTAGACGTCATTTTCGTTGCCGATGTTGTTGCACGGACGATACTATACGACGCGGCACAGCACGGCCCGGAATGAAAACCGACGATCGCGAAAGCGAAGGAGGACGCGGCCCGGTGGTTCTGCCGTGCAGTGCGACGCGTTTTTCGGCTTCGTCGTAAGAACACGATAGAAAGTACTCGCAGGTCAATTACTTAACTACGAATTGAATGACTGTTACACGAAATTCCACATCACGCACTACTGACTACAACTTATCTCACACAATCAACAATACAAACACATACACATCGAAATTCCATGTCACAACACGACTATAACATACTCATTGATCGATAACATAATACAATACCTTACAATTAGAACATCACATTACTACGTGTTGTCTGCACATAAAATTTATCAACAGAAAGTCCACAAATTGGCTGCGAGAGAAACAACATTACAGAGGTCTAGGTCTGTTTGTCAAAGTTCGGTTATTTTTTGAAATTTTATGACAAAATACGTTATTTAACACACACAAAATTTATCCTATGTCCTTCCTAATGATAAATAGTATTTCATTCTCAAATCTGATCAAAATCGGTTTAGCCGTTTACTCGTGAAAATGTAATAAATAGAGAGACAGGGTAATTTTCCCATTTATAATAACTAGTTGATGGTTGTAAGAATTCTAAAATTATTGAATAGTAGTTTAAAGACTCCTTTTAAAATTGTTATGTTTTCATGTAATTTGACGCAATGGTATTGATTATAATATTTTCGTTGAAATTGGTACTATTTCTTTCAGTACCAGAGCGAGAAAGAGACGTTATATTTTTTCTATGATTATGTATGGAGATTCTCACTCTCGGTAGGCTAGCTGTTATGGGGAAGGTGGGGTGGCTAAATTAATGCATATGGAAGATTATATTTTGAATTTAAAGAAAACGCATTATCTTTGCCAAAAACTGTACTTGAGGTTGGATTAAGAGTATTGAAACAGCTCATAAGTGTATGTTTTTCATTAAAATTTGAAACATATTCCAAATGTTGCCAACTGTTTCTGGGTTCGTTACTAGTATTGGAGCTCTGAATGTCGTAAGGCTCTCTAACGGAAAATATCAGACAACAATATATTCCTAATCACTCCACTTTTAGCATAGGCAACTTAGGCCGCAGCGAAAGAGGAACTGTAGAGACAACAAAGATACCAAAATGAAATAGGGCATACCTTCGATTAGAAAGTCGGTCACATAGAGCATACCATGAAAACGTTTCTCTGCATATTAACAGAAATCACTTTCTTTCAAACGAAACTGCATTTAAACAAAATATTAAAATTGTTGGAAAGTAGGATTTGACGAAAAGCGCAGTAGAGCAGTAATATATATATATATAATTTTTTATCAAAAAATCTTTTATGTGAGCTCACAGATATTATCTGAAGAGACTGGTAATTTTTAAATAGTAGGTTTTTATTCAAATATTTTTTCGAAGACAAAGCGCTTGTAAATTAAAATTTTAATTTAAGTGGCGTGAATTACTGTGAATTAATAACTTGGTGTCTTTGTTTTCAATCTCATAATTATGCTCCATTTTTGATGCTCCTGAAAGAACTTCTGTTTTCTTTCTTTTAAACATATCGCAGTCATCTCTTCCACGAGGAAGTTAAATGAGACTATAGAAACGCAGGCACCTATCTTACTTTTCTTCATAATCCAATCTGCCAGATCTCCTCTTACTATTAACCCTGTTTAGCATTGAGACTCTTAACCCGTCTCCTATCTCTTTAATTAATCATGTGTATTTTTTAATATGTTTATTGGAGTGTCTTATTTTACATAATCGAAATAATTCTCTATATCAATTAACACTTTCCCGCTTTCTTTTTACATTTATCTTGAGTCCGGGTTAAAACTCCTACAGCATCTGGCGCATAAGGTTTGTGGTACCGATCCCCCCCTTTTTTTTTGCTTATGGCTTTACGCCTTGTCGAAGTCGAAATCATTAGCGGCGGAAAAGGATTGGGGACAAGGAACGGGAAGGAATTGGCCATGGTCAGTTTGAAGGAACAATCCCGGAATTCGCCTGGAGTGATTTCGGGAAATCATGGAAAACCGATATCTGGACGGCCGGACAGATATTCGCATCAAAATCCTTGCGAATGTGAGACCAGGGCGTAACCTCTCACCCACCACGCACGGGTATATCACTCGCGGAGGATAAGAAGAAAGACCAAGAAACGTGGGATACTTGAGCACCGAGTGTGTGGCATGTAGAATAAGAAATACCAACGAGCATGGTAATAGCGAATTGTAATAAGTCGGGACTTTGTCAATGTTTACAATTCAATACAAACAATGTAAAATAATGTTAAGTGGGTAATTTTTGGTATTTCGAAAGAGCAGCCTCTACCGAGCCGTGCGACATAATTTTCTGTTTAATGACAGTAGCTTATCTTAAGATATCCTAAAGCGGATGTGCGTCACCAGTAAATTTCCGGTCGCATTACTACTGACTGTGAGAGTTAGGTTCGCTTCTAAAAGACGACAAAACTTAGCTTGCTTAAAATAGGCGCCTACACTAGGAGGTTAAACGGAGAGGCGGTGTGTTCGAACTGCCAAAGAACTGCAGTAGCACACTTTGTTATTCAATCTCTGGATGCGAAAGGAAGCGTATTTTCAATAACGAATTAAAAATGTGCGAAAAATATACGGTAGCCAGTAAGAAAGCACGAGTTTGTTATTAATAAACTAATGTATATAATTTTCTATTTTGCTAAAAAAATCACGGACATTCTCTAGTTCCTGATCGATAGTATTGAGGACTTGCGGAGAGAATTATCCCTTGGAGCAAGAAGATGTGATCAGTAGAGATTTTGCTGTGATCTTCTAAAGCGAGAGATTTTGATTTCACACCAACGCTTCTGGTGCGATCATCTGTAGTCAAAGAGCTTGTCTGTATGACTATAAATTCTGCTGTAACCTACTGCACAGAGAACTATTTCTCTGTAACTACCAAAACCGTACACTGGCGTATGTGCACCTTTTCTCCATTCAACAACGCACTACTGGTGGTGCAGACTTCCAGACGCTGTACAAAGGTTGACAGCTAGACAAAATTAATGCTCCTATTGTATCGACTATCAGTCACCGGTCTTCAACCGTCTACTGCCAAACTAAACATTCAAGACTAAATATTCTAGACGGAGTTGGACCCAGAGCGCTCTGTTAAGTTAACGTCATTTGATGGTATCATTGTTTTAAGCTTTGTAAACATTTATTACCTCCTAAAAGTTAAATTGTTTCACTGTTTTAATTATTTTCAGTAAAGAAATATCCATTTGTATTTTTGCTTGAAGATCTTAAAATGATTTGCGAGATAAATTTGTTTGAGAAATTATTTGGGTGTGGTTAATTACAATATTATCCCGAAGCACTACTTCCATTTGATGTATGTTTTTATAAGTAATTATTAGTTCTTCCTCTTCTTCGCCATCTTTTACCAATATTAAGGGTCAACTGCTTTTGATGTGTTTTACTCAGCACTCGCATGTTCGGATCTAGAGCTTTGATTTTTCTCCCGCATGCCCTTTAAACCTACTGCAAGGTCGTATCACGTACATGCACGAAGTGAATTTTTTTTAACTGTTTAACGTCTCTTAACAGTGAGGTCTTTAGAGACGGGAAAGGATGGTGGGAAAGGAATGGGAAGGAATTCGGCCATGGCCTTTTGAAGGAAGCATTTGCCTGGAGTGATTTGGGAAACCATGGAAAACTTAAATCTGGATGCCCGGACGGGGATTCGAACCAGCGTCCTCCAGAAAGTGAGGCCAGAACGCTAACCGTTACACCACCACGCTCGGTAAGTGAATTGTTGCCATCTGAGTGTGAAATGTTAAGCTTGTTCTGTATGTGATAAGTGTATTTTTGTTTGTGAAATGTGTAATTTTTGAGACGGAGATTTGAAACTGTCTCGGCATTCTCCTAGATTGCTGCGGAAGAACGCACGCAGACAGCACGCCGATACGCTGGTTCCTGGGCTCGTGACCCGCCTGTTGTACCTCCTAATCCACTGAGCGGCGCCTCATCGCACTGAGCCACACTGGCGGGTTTAAATTATTGTTAGTTGCCTTGTTAATTTTGGTAATAAACCCGTGGTCCCTATTTTTAGTGATTTTTATAAGCATTAATAATTTGGTGAAAACTTTTATCAATCGTACCAGTAATATGAAACGTTAAAATTACACACAACTGTATGTGATATTCCATAAAGACGAGATCCGTTACAATATAAAGGAAAAAGATGTATCAGAATATTGCTAGGATAAGAGGTAAAAGAAGTGCAGATATTTCGGAAAGCATATCACAGAAGATATGCTCACAGCATCAGAAGTAAAAATAAAGAAGGCAATAGACTGAGAGATATTTACTCACAAAAGAAAGATCTGTGCCCAATCTCTAAATAAGAACTCGGGAAAACAAATGGTAAAATGTTTCATCGGGAGTGTTGCATCTTACGTATCTACCTATAGAATGAAATGAGAGGATAGGAAGCAGGATAAGGAGATACTGAAATTATCGTGATGCATGGAGGGAAAAAAGCTCAGAGTTAAACAGAATCAGCAAAGGAAACACAGGGTATGTTCAACAGGTAACGGGGTGTTATAATACAAAAAATTAAGATATAGTAAAAATTGTTTAGAAATATACGAAATACTTCTATCGCGCATCTACACGTTTGTTCCAGTCACGGTACGGGTTCTGGAAGGCTCAGAAAATTGCGTTCAGAGCGATCTTTGATCACCTCAGTGCCGTGCAAAGTGTCCTTTGAGGGCGGTCTTAATCCTCTGAAACAAATAGAAGTTGACGGAGCCAAGTCGGGACTGTAAGGTGGCTGAGGCAAGGTTGTGCTTGCCAGGAATCATCGACGCGCAGAGCGGAGTGGCTGGGAGCAGCGAAATCCTTTCATGCGCGGAGAACCTTTTTCTCAATCTTTCGAGGACATCCACGTTGTAGGCAGCACTGACGGTCTCTCCTGGAGGTACAAATTCTTTGTGGACCACACCCTTAGCGTCGAAAAAGGCAACCAGTCGTATTTTCACTTTCTACTTGCTCAATCTTGTCTTATTTTGGTTGTGGAACGCTGAACTTTTGGCGTATTGGCGCTTTGTCTCTGGATAGTACTCAAATGCTCATAGCTTTGTCCCCAGTCTACAAAATCAAGCTTAATTTGAACATGTTTCGAAAGTTCATTCGCGATCAACTGGCCTTTTTCTCCTCCTTCAACACTTTAGGGACCAGTTTGGAGCACACCTTTAGCACGTTGAGTTCATCCGATATTCACAGCGGTTATTTGAAGGTTCAGTGTCCTTGCAATCATCCTCACACTCATTCGATGGCCATAGTTCAACAGGTCACGCCCAAGACAAACATTTTTTTCAGTGTCTGGTTGATGGCCGTCCAGATCGGAGGCTGCCTGCCCTCCTTAAACATCTTAACCCCCCGCCCCACGCCACCCCCATCCCCCCCCTCCACACACACACACGCAGCTAACTCAAGTGGTCCAAACATACTGCGACATTAGTTGCTTCACATTAAAATCTTGCATCACGTTGCGAACACGTCCTGTATGGGCCGTACTGAGCATTGTATGAACAGAATTTTTGCTAAAGGAATCGCTGAGTTGGAGAGGAAGTCTTTACTGTTTAGATTGTGTAAATACCGGCGATTACGAGACAGAATAATGGAGACTGAAGGTTGTAGCGAGAGTAAAACTACTGTAAAAAAAACTTCACAAGTTTTACCATAAAATAAATTTTGTCTATTTGAATTGTATTTCGACACACTGATTGTCTTAGTTTTAACCTATATACATAAACAAGAGTTATGTAAATAATGTATTTGGCAAGAGTTTTCAACCGCATATAGGAACTGGCCGTCCTACTTCTGACACAATGGCTTAGTATGCCTCCTTCGGGAGGATCCAGCCAACCTTCGGGTTGTGGACTAAGTTAAGTTTATATATGCATAAGTGTAAAAGTACAAAACATCTTCGACAGATGAGCATATTACTTATCAATTAACTCAATAATTTTCATTATTCATGATAAATATTTAATATAAAGGAAGTTACATTTTACACTATAAGATATTTTTAATCTCTGTCTTTGAGGAGCTCAGGTTCTGTTTAGTTTAGTGTCATCTTTACGGTATCGAAACCATTGACTGAAAAACGGAATCTTTATGGATTATTTCGATTTTCCATCAGTCTGTCTGTTTCTTCGACCGTCTGCCACATCTCATAACTTATTAACACCTTAACTCATAAATTTAGAGTTTCTCACTAGTTCTTATTAACGTTAACACGACTGTACATTAAAATAAAAATAAAAAAAAGGACAGAGGTGGGCATGAAAATAATTATAGGGTGTTAAGGGTGTCGAAGAAAATATTTTATTTGAAAACCTTTGTGGTTATAAAATGAATATTGGAAACCCGCCAAATAGCAAAACGTTGAAATTTCCTCTTTATAATACGACTTGCGTAGGCTTTTGCCGAAAACCTATAACTTTCTCCCCCTCCCCTCCCCATTATTCCAAAAGCACTGTGCCAAAAATTGTTTACAAATTTTCAGTGGAAAGTAACCTGCTAAAGTTTGAAGGAAGGACTACTATGGAATTAATGGTTTTCGCAAAATAACTGATTTTCAGACTTATACTACATCAAATATTGATTACGTTATATTTAATGGAAGATTTTATGACTCAGATAGTTAGTATGTGTAAATACTTTGTAGAAAATTTTCAAAATTTTTCTTAGAACCCAAAATTTTTTTCAACTGAAATTTATGTATGTCATTTAATAGACAATTTTGTAAAACGTGTAATGAACTTTACTTAAAAAAATAATTTACTATTGATGTTTTTAACAAAGCTATTACATTTTTAAACTTTTTTGTGATGAAATGAAATTAATACACCAACAGTGCACGGACCAACAGCGGGGAACGTAGAGGTAACTCTAACGTGCTAGTTTTTAGCACACATTTTGTGTTGTGTCTAACAGAATACGAGCATTGCAATTAATATATTATATACATCGTTTCATCACTCATTTGCTACGTGTAATAATTTCGAAGAAACATTTATGCAAGCAAATGTACCATTGCAACGCAGCCTACACGGAAATACTTCGAATCCTTATTACGTGGCACGTTTGCGTGAAAACATCAGCTTAAATTCTTAATTTGCTTTCGATTTGTCTTTTCTGTACATCTTTTGTGTTCATACATATTTACGCTGCGAATAACTTTTCTCAATGGCATATTAAAACAAGTGTGTTGTGATTAGTTTGATGTTGGTTTGTTTATTTCCGTAACGAATACTTCAAAATTGTGACAGGTACGAGCTATGTAATGCGCAAAAAACAGTTCTGTCGCTTCAGACCTTTGAGCGTACGACAGAAATGTTTGCCACAAAAACACAAATGCATCCATTATCTACGGATTGTCACTGCGCTTTAAAAGTGGTATGGCTTCCATTGATTCCCAGCTTATTTTGTTACAAAACTGACAAATGCATGAAGTCACGATCGGGGAAAATATTTGGGCACATTATGATTCGTTTGATTAAAACACTAAACCGCATATTCTTGCATCAAGAGATGATGTACTATAAAAAACATTGCAACGTTAACGTAACGTTGGACAAAGACAATCTTTATATAGCAAGTATTTTATGATGGAAGGCATGTAGACCCTCTAAGATCTGAATGAGGCAGTAAGGAATAACGATCCAAAGTCGATGATCAAAGATGGAAAGATAGAGAAACTTGGAACATAGACTACAACAAACATTCTTATCTATTATTAGCTAAACAAAATAATCCAGATGAACATAGACCATGGCCAACCAGTAAGAGTCTGAAAATCCCCAATAATTTATACTTATTAAACCACAAATAACTATTGACACATGAACAATTGAAGAATAAACAATTAATGACTTCAAATCAACGTGACCCATACAGTTAAATTTAACCAATTATGCTAAGTCCTATAAAAATAATTATATAAAAACCCAGAAAATATAATTATTTTAACTATACATACTAAGCCATAACCACTTAATTTTAACATAACGTCTGCCAAAATCATTCTACCTGATACAGGTGCTTCCACTTGAGCGTTAGGTAATCAGATATATATATATATATACCAAAAAGGCCAAAATGGTGAAAATATGTAGGCCTACAGTGGATTTAAGTGACACACGTGTTTCCTAGCAACAATAATATTGATTGCATACGCTTTTGTAAATGATTTAATACCTACGGTTAACAATAGATACAAGGTACAATTGGAAACGAAAATTGCATGTAATTTGTGCGCGTAAATTGACACAGATTAGTATTGTGTTCACGGGCTCAAGACATTAGGCAATGGTTAAGTTTTACGTACAGCTGCTAAAATTTGAAACATCGGCACAAATCAATCAAAAAAATTAATTTCTACATTCATCTACGGTGATAAGCCGAAGGGTAGAAATAATTTGGAATCTTGGGACAGTTACAGTACAGCATTTTAAAGAATTTTTTTTAGCTCAGTAGCAAAAACTGATTGAACGGAATAAAGATTTTGTGCCGTGTGGAAAAACCTTCGAAGTCTCCATTAGGATTGCCGTCAGAAGCTTTACTTTTACCAAGAACTGCGAAATACAGAGAATTTGTTGTTAGTCTGCACAAATGGATGCAACGAGACTAAAAATCTGAAGCCAGATTATCTCGGAACTAATCTCCGTGGATATCAGAAATTAAAGATTGGGTCGTAAGAAAAGGTGTTACAGCATGATAGATTCTTGTTATTTCAGTGAAACAGCCGTTTTGCTTGTAGCATACGAATTAATGAGAAAATCAGTTATGAATATCAGAACTTCTTTTTCAGTTTCGTAAACACAGCTAAGCCAATAATGGTGTATGTTTATCTTAATGGCTATTACCAACTATTTCAATCTTCAGGCCATTAATTTTTTTTTTAACTGCTTAACGTCTCCTATAACAACTAGGTCTTTAGAGACGGGAAAGGATGGGGGGGCAAGGAATGGGAAGGAATTCGGCCATGGCCTTTTGAAGGAAGCATCCCGGCATTCACCTGGAGTGATTTGGGGAACCATGGAAAATTCAAATCTGGATGCCCAGACGGGGATTCGAACCGCCGTCCTCCCGAATGCGAGGCCAGAACGCTAGCCATTACACCACCACGCTCGGTTTCAGGCCATTAAAATGGTGGTAACAGAAACCCTAATATTTTTCCTCTATAGAGGTATTTTTGTTAAATGCAAGCGATAGTTCTCTTTATTAATATGCTTTACGTGTGATGTGCTTTGCACCTTGAGCATTAGAATCATGTGGAACTACTTTGGAATATGGTAACACCAGTTATCTAAAAGAAACCTTTTGTGAGAGAATCCAATGTTGCCATGAGGATTAGCTTTACTATCTAGCGGTCAAATTACGTACTACCTGAAGCGCTGTATTCGTTCATTCCATGTATATTAAGTTGGGATTTGTGGTTAAACTCAGATGTCTTCTATACAGCCTTTTGAGTAGAAAGTGTGCTCTTCTACCTGTTCTGCCAAGAAATCGATGGTGAAAATTTATTCCGCTCCAATGAGTCCAACCCTCAAAGTATCCTGGCTATGAGGCGTATTAAGCACGATAATAAATTACTTCAGTGTAGTTTACGCGTGGGGTTGAGTGTACTCACTCCCTGTGGCTCTCCGGCGGCTGGTGCAGCAGGAAGTCTGTGAAGACGATCTGGACGCGCTCCTTGCCCCGGCCCTGGAAGTCGTACCGGCAGAGGCTGCCCGCGGGATACGGGTCCGGGTACCCCGGCGAGGAGACGTTCCCGTTCTTGTGCAGGTCACTGCTCAGCGTCACGTCGCAGTTGGACGCTGAAACACGCAGAGACAACGCCTGCTCAGATACTTCACCAGCCAACTCGTTTCCTGCGGATGCGAGCGGCTAATGGTGGTTTAGGAGGTTTTAAAATTGCTTTGGACGTTAACTCTCCAGATGAATATAGCTTTCATCCACTTGAAACAATTGCTGCGCTAAACAGCATTGCTGGAGAAATTACATGAAAGGTTTTGACAATAACTCGGTAATACTTGTTCTTGAATGAATATTAGCTTAAGAATACTTGTGTAATTTATCGATGATTATTTATCTCTTCATCCATCTCTTTCTAATACCGCTTGGTAATTAGTTTAATTACTCTCATTGTCCACGAATATTCTGAAGCTCTTTCTATTGTTTTAACTAACAATATTATAAAATATTGTGCAATATACAACCGTCAGAACAAATACTTAATTTTCCATCAATTGCAATCACAAATGTCTGAACGATATTTGGCATCATAAAAATGAAAGTAAGACAGCAGTGTCGTTCTATCTCAGTTTCAATGTTCTGTTGATAATTAAGACACAAAATCTCGTATGGCGTTTCGTTTAACGAGCGTTCTGCCTGTATAGCGAGTTAAAACTACCATGTAATCCTTTTTATGTTTAATGTGATACACGACCCACAAAGCATATGTTAATACTTGAGAAGAACAAAGCGAAGCTTTGATAGAGGTGGAGGCCTGTTTAATGGTCACAGAAAAATTAAACTTCTGGATCCTGTGTGAGCTGTCTGAAGCACTGAGTCAACTGTGCGCTTGTTATGTGACCATTTGTAATGTAACCATCACTCTGAATGTCTCTCCTTTAGTTTATTATTTCATGTAAATAAGGAAAATGACTGAAATATTTACTGGACTTACGCAACATTGTCTTACGAATATTTGGCAATTCCTGAAATATGTTTTTCTGACTGTGTAAAATATTTGTCATTGTGTGAGTACTTTTAATAATGACTAGTCGACTTTAAAACTGAATATTTTAGTAAAAATACATTATTAAATGCACCTGTAGCAACTGCTATGTTTTGAATTAATTACCGTATTTACAAACTCTTTGTTATTTTGAAAGTAATATTCAGAGTTGTTTTAAAATGGTTACCATTTAATTTATAGTGCTATACATAAAATTTAAATCATAATTAACAGGAATCATATGATGTCAGTACTTCAAAAAGTAAAAAATGACACAGGATAATACACTATGGGGTTAACATATCGGTATTGTTGCAGCAAATGCGAAAGTTATTTCATATGGGTAAACTTATTGAATGAAGTTGCTTAAAATACAAGCCGAAACAAAATTATCTCACATCCAAGTGTGATCTGTAAGCATGAACTTGTTACGAACTTAACAGCAACTTGTGTGTCAGTGTGAAAATTGAGAACATTATTTTTCCGTGCACTAAAGACAAAATACAAACGATAAGAATTCAAGGTGCCTCGCATCTGCATACGGACACGTACCGCCTACTTGGCAAACGAAAATCCTAGTTGATTTCTCTGAGTTACAAGAAAAAGTGGATAATACAGTGCTCCAAGTTAATATATAACTAGGCTTCTTTAATAATTACGAAAACTAAAGTTCACCATGTTTTCCTTCTTTTTATTATAGTGTCACAAATAATTTGTGAGTATTACGCGTTTTGAAATACTTTACGAAGCCAAAACATTCTTTCCATTCGTTAGTGTAACAGCATGTAAGCTCATTAGCTTAATAAGTCAGTACAGTCTTGTTAATATTCAACCTCATTTGAATCTTTTTATAGCCTCAGTTAATTTCTACATGTACGCTGTACACTTCCACCCAATTACTTTTAAAATCAGAGTTTTTCAGCTCATCACCGAGAGATCTATTGAGCCCAAAGTGGAGTGGGAAAAAGATCTGGAGGGAATTTATAATGGAATGATTTTGTGAAACAATAAAAAAAAAGCCTGATTGAGTGGATTCAGTATGGAACCCGTATCATACCTAATTCGGAATTGAAGGTTACCACTCATCCACAGTCCCCGTTATTCATAATAATTTATAATAACAAGGCCTTTTGTTTGCAAACTAGTGTCGGAACGTTTTTTGCAAAATATCAGATTGTTTTGAAGACCCGTAAATCGGATAGTAGTTTGCGTATGTTCTAATAAATTTACCTTACAGTAACAGTTAAGAATTTAAGTAGTACAAATAGCAGTCAATGGTATCAAACTAAATGAAGGTTTCTGCCTGAATGATATAGACAGCAGAGTTTTGGTGTATTTTTCACTCTGTCGAAAACGTATCATTAAAAGGCGAGCTACTACAAAATCCGACTAAAGAGCCACCAGATATGGACGAATAGTACTAATTCGTATTACTGGATATAACGTTATTCTGTTGTTCCCTTTAACTATTTTGTTTTGATCGTTAGTAATACGCTAAATGCATAATAAGTCACAATTTTGTTTGCAGAAATTTACTTTGTTGTGACTAATTAGCTGATCCATTTTCGTAAAGATTGTTTTAGACATCCGATAACGATGCAGTAAATGATCGTGTTTTATGGTTATTAAAATATGAAAAACAGTGACTCCTAGAGATAAACAGAATTTATTTTTCCTTGTTGGAAATGAAACGGTTTTCTGTGTAAAAATAATAAAAATAAGTTTCATCTAGAGAGAGTTTTGCAACTTAAATCACTGTTTCTGTGTAATATAACTGATTTTCTTTCATTGTACAAAATATTAAATACTGCACTTAATATAACATCACTATTACAAACGTGTGCAAAGAAGAGCAGCTAGATTTGTTTGTGCAAATTATCGTTGGACCCAGTCAGTAACTGATATGATAAAGGAGCTGGATTGGGAGTCATTGGAGGAAAGGAAGAGGTTGAAGAGAGAGCTGGGAATACACAGGGCATATGTTGGTGATGGAACATGGAGGGATATTGGTCAAAGAATTAGGAATAGTGCATGGAAGGGGAAAGGTGACCATGGTCACAAGCGGGCGCTCGATTTCATGCACAAGGGAGTGGGAAAATTTCCTTTTATTGGTAAGGATGTCAGGTATTGGAACAAATTACCAAGTGAAGTGAGGAGTAATTTACCAAAAACGTGTAAGGAATTTAATATTAAAATTTGGAAATCGGAAAAGTAAATGGGTAAGGAATTCAACACACCTATTATAAAAGAATTTTTTAAATAAAATAATATAAAAGGGGTAATTAGATAACTAGGGGAATTGCCACCGGAGCATTAGCTCCATTGCTATTAAAACTAATAATAATAATAATAAAAAGACTTATAATAATGCCTGTTAGGAAGTTCTTATTATTAGGATTATGGAGAAAATAACTAAAGTTTATTTTTATTCTTCAAGATGTTCACATCAATTGGAAATGTGTAAATTCGAAACACAATTTGCCAAACTGAATTTCTTATTTAAACGGAAATACTAAAAATGGAAAACGTGTGTTTCAAGGAGAAATGTGGACCGTCTTGAGAAGACTGCCGGTAGAGACCTGTAGCTACTTAACAATGTATTGTCATCAAATATCGACGATGCAGCCGTAGACACCACTAGGGAAATCTCCCCGAGAAACTACAATGGTCCGTTGTTCTCTGCATTCCTCTCCAGTGGCGTTCCTAGGATACACGAGATTTCTCTGCCCTCCTTCAGGCTCGATTCAGAATATAAATGAGTCCTTTTCAAAAGAAATAGAGAGTGGTTCCAGTATTGCAGTTTCTACAACAGATTCTAAATTAATTCCAAATTTTAATTTTAAAATCTAACTGTAATATTTTCACTGTTATTACTTTTCAGCTTTAAAGTAAAGAATAATTGTTTAGAACAATTATTTTCTAATATTATGTTACGCGATGGTTTCGATATAACAGGTAATTGGGTAATTAATTAATACAGGGAACAATTGGTAAGAAGAACAGCAGAGAGCGTTAGAAATGAGAGCATATGAAGCATTCAGCTTATAAAAACGGGCGGGGGCGAGGGGGGGGGGGTTGTAATACTATTATTACTATATCCTACTATCTGTTGCCCAAAACTTCGCTCACTTGTACAGTATATAGAATAGTAAGAGGAAGTCAGATCTTCTATCGACGTTACTCGCACGGACAATTTTTACTGCTTATTTTCAGTGAACACGTAATCAAAAATGTCCAAAATACAGTGAAATTTCGGATAGGGTCACGAAGCTCACAAATGTTAAACGACTGAAGATGACGAATATTGGTTTCAACACCTTAAAGTTGATACCAATCAGTGGACGCTTTTTCTAACTTTTTCGAAGTAACATTAAAACAATATATCCTATTTTACTATTGGGAAGATGTATTTGAAATCATATCAAAATCCGACCACTATTTTTTGAGTGAACCACCTTCAATAAAGCAAACAACCAGTCTAAAAAATAAATTTTTCTGTATCTATCAGCTTCCTAATGCCGCATCAAGACAAAGTGTACCTCATTTTAGTGCTGGGAGCCTAGAGTCCACAATATTTGAAACCCTCATTAAAATCACTCCTGTGGTATATATATGCATCACGTTCAACGAAACAGAATTTGCTTCTCACAGTCGAAAAGTTTTCTGTTATGTATATAAAAGTCTGATCCTTAGAGTTAAGTTTCACCGAGATGAGAGGAGGCCTCTAACGGCCTCCTACCTATCATTCGGGAGAACCGGGGTTAAACTCGGTTCGGCCATCCTGTCCGTGGTTTCCCTCAGACACATAGGCGAATGCTGGGATGGTTCCCTACAAGGCCACGGCCGACCTTCCATCCCCCTTCCCTCCCCGTAGTAGTAGATTGGCTGAAAAGAGTCCCCTATGACTCTCCAGCAGCCCGCCTCCCAGCCTTCTGCTGGGAGGAATGAAATAAAAAAAAAAAAAAAAAAAAAAGATTTAAGTTTTGTTTTAATTATTCTCTTTTAAATGATTCTGTGGTAAAATAATTCTCAATTTTTTTCAACTCGCGGACCAGGAAATTGAATGAAGTAATATGGTGATCACTGATTTAAGTGGTCCTAAGTTCTTAAGTTTGAGGGTGTTATGAACATCTGGAACATATTGTATTGTAGGTAGGGCTGTTGATATTTTAAAAAATATCGGATTTTCGATATATCGATATTTTAAAAAATATTTATATCGGATTCGATATATCGGAGAAAAAGTATCGATATATCGACCCAATTATATAAAACAATGTTACAAAAACAAATCATTTTAAAAAAGGGCCAAGTCTTGTGGCTATTGAATGATGAAGAGTTGTGAGATATTTTTCTGAATCAAGTTTTGATTATCTGAAAAAAAAAATAGTTTTTCATGACGTTACGGATAAATCTTTTTTTTTTTTTTAATTGTGATTTAGCCATTATACTACTACTAAACGGAAAGGCAGAATGTTTATGATTTACTCGAAGACTTGTGAATCCAGAAAGAGCATCGAGGGAAATCTTGGCTTTTGTGAGTTTAAAAGCTCAATAATGCAACATTGTAGAGGCATTTATTTAGGTTGAAGTTCTATTATCAGAGTTTGCATAGTGACCAAGTCACTGTTTTTACAAGTATTGTTTTATGTGGAATTTAATTTCTTTTTGTAGGTTGATAGCTTATTCTGAGTCTTCTTACTTTTTTGGACCAAATGTTTGCACCTTAGCAAAGATTGTGTATCCGAATTTATCAATTTTCCTGCTTACATCCAATTTTCATGTCAAAATACTTTCCTCGACAACGCACGCTCATGTAAAACAACGGGCTCGAGTCCGATTCGTTCTGTGCGAGCTTCGCTGTGTCTGCATTGTTACCATCGGTGTAGGACTACCAATAACTTCCAAATTAAATATAGTAACAAAGTAAAATTAATTGTGTTTTTTATGCTCCTGATCTTTGTGCAAAACTGAAATTCAAGGCATATAGCCTCATCAAGAAGAAAGCAATTAACCTACAAATTTTCTCTAAGACGTTTCAGCTTTTAGATTGGCATTGAAAAAACACAGGAACTTTTCTTATACTATGGGGATGAAACCAAGTATGTGTACCAAATTACCATTTTCTAGGACAACTGGAGTTGCATAGAATTATGATGAGAGAACGTCATAGTTATATAAAAGAGTTTCAATCAAAAAAAAAAAAAATCCTATCTAAGGTGGTGAATGAAGTAAAATTTTGCACCAAAACTCATGTCAGAAACTTTATTGGACATACTTTTCAAGAGCATGAACTCATGTTTTTCCCGTTGTTTCTTCTATTATGAATGGAGAACTCCCTACATTAATAGAAAATTTCCCCTTCTTTGATATTGCTTCGCAAATGGGTAACGATTTACCGTAATACAATTTTATAAAGCTGAGATTCTAGGTGGAATGCAGGATTTAGGGCGAGGTGTGGCGGCAAACCGGGGTACTTGCTCTGGGCGATAAAATCGAGTCCAACAATGCGTTTGGCAAACAGTTAAAGTGGCGACATCAATGCGTTTGGCCAACAATCAAGGAGGCGATTCTCAGGGTCTGGCTGGCTACAATGTTTCAAGAGGCGGCAATATCAGTTTTTCCCAGGCTTGGAAAAATCCGAGAGCCGCTACGGTCAAGGCAGTTCCCTTGGCGTTAACAAATTGTTTTTTAAAGGCACCAATCTATAATAATAAGTTTTTAGCATAGCGCTTTGTAAAGGCGATCCAAAAGTGGTAGATTCTTTTTTTTCAATTTCTTATCTTAATAAATTCGTAAGTAATATAACAAAACTGGCTGTGACATAATTTTGGAGCTCAATTCTTCTGTTGGTATGGAATAAGAAGCCTATCCAATTCGCGCGAAATATTTAACTGTGGAGTGCCAGATACAGGCTTATAATTTACGGGACATTTCTGGGTCAAAAAAGTATTTTAGCGGTATGTTTAAAGAGTCAACAAAAATGCAAATTAATAAAAAATTCTATTTTAGGTAAATATGCCATCTAACGTATATATAGCACCTCTTTTAACTCTATTAATTAAACTATGGTAGAAAGTCAACATCAGGTATTATGAATCAAAAGGAAAAATACTAAACTTAAAACAAAAATTGACCACCTCGTTAGGAATTTTTTACTTTGGTACAAAATCAACATCGGGTATTATCAGTCAAAATCTCAAAAATATTAAACAAAAACTGAATACTTCTGTTAGCCTCATTAATTAAAATTAGGCAGAAAATCAACATCAGATTTATCAACAAATAATAAAAAATTAGCATTTACCTTTTGCTAAATCAAAATCAACATCAATCAAAATAGATCTTAATCATCTACTTTTAAAATATTTATTACTAGATTTTGCCATTTTCATAAATATTTCTCCGTCACTGCTTTGCAAAACTGATAATATTTCTCAGCAAGAGTCTTCAAAATTGATTGAGTTTGCAGTTCGGCCTTGATCGAATCCATGAACGTTCTGTTTCGCTCTTATTTCATAAATTATTCAACGGGCTAAAACTTGTCTCGTAAAAGTCATTGCTTGTTGGAATTGACAAAACAAATCCAACTATTTTTTAAAAAATATTCAAAATCATTAAAAACGCTTGTTCTAAAGAAATTGGCCCAGATGTTATTGTTTGGAAAGTCTTTTGGAAGGACCTGAAAAACACGTTACAGACATGTGAACTCTGTATAAAGGGAGTTAATGTTAACTGAATCTATAATTTTCAAAGTCCCAGAAAATTCAATGAGTATTTTCCTGTCAGTTTCAATTCCTCTGATTTAAGGGACATTCCATCCTTCCGCTGCAAGCATGGGATACTTGGCTTGGCCTCATGACCAACGTGGTGAACTGAGTTTGAGAAAAAAACTGGTATACGGCAATTCCGCGACAGTAACGCATAATTCCTGAACACGAGATCAGACACAAAATTCCGGAACATTCCCGGATTTTCCGGCTATCTGGCAACCCTACCCATACCTGGTACATTACGATTAGTTTCTTGATGCTAATACTTTTGCATTGATTGAAGACAACTTTTCGAAATGTCCAGACAAGAATTCTAATGAATATTGAATGAGTTATTTTACCTTCGTTTTTTACTTCTCCATAGGCCCGCCGCTAACTGTTTGAGCGCCCGCGTGCAATAGCGATTATGCCGCCCCATGTCCAACTACAGCCAGTGGTGGATCTAGGAAATTTCCAAACCGGGTAAAAAAACTGTGAGATTGCCGCCCCCATTGTTGCCATCCCCAGTGTCGCCGCCGACCGCCCGAAGCAGCTGTTGAGCTAAAAAAAAAAAAGGTCGCCCGCTACATAATATGCTGCCTTGCACGCCCGCTTACGGCGGCCCTGCTTCTCCATGTGCTCGTATCGTTCATTGTTTCTTAAAATTCTATCTATGAAAATGTATTGCATGTGCAACACAGGTAATCGTTTTCCCTCCAATAATAACTTGGAATATTCTACGAGGAAAACGGAAAATAACCACTTATTTTTAAAAAAAAATATCGGACTCCGATATCCAGATTTCAATATCGATATATCGATATATCGTCCTAAAAAATATCACTCATAAATATCGATATTTTTTTTAAAAATATCGATATATCGATATATCGATATATCGATATTTTATCAACAGCCCTAATTGTAGGATAAAGTATATTTTGAATACCTACAAAATCATTGTTATGAAACTGGAAGTGAACTATTTAAAGTTAATTGAATATTGAAAAAGCTCTATTACTAATTTGGTTATTAAATACTAAATGATACTGTAGGTCGGATGTTACTCTATACCACCGACCTACATACAAAAAGTAAAAGAAACGGGACTTGACATTTTTCATGGTTGTTTACTTCGCTACTTTCGTGTTAACAAGCCTACCTTGTACCGCGGTTCGCTCACACCTACTGCAAGACCATTCTACACGAACAGCCCTGAATTTGATGACAACTGGAATCGTACTTCTTAGTGAATAGGCTACTGCAGGAATAATGCTGTCCTATCCTGATATAATGGAAATGGCAAATTTTTGCCTGGTCATTGAAATATTCTTAGCTTTTAAACAGATAAGCTTATAGCTTATACTGGCTTATAACCTTATACAGTACGATTACGGTATCTAAGTTTTTAATATTCTGCCTGCGGAGAACCTGAAGCATCTTCGCGGACTACAGGTTGAGAAACACTATTCTAACCGACAAACTAATGGCAGTTTAAGCAATTCGTCTAGAAAACTTTCCCGGAATAATGATTGCACACAACGCATCACATCAATTAAATTACGTCGGTTTAGTATGAAGTACTCTCTTTAGATGAGATGGAATACCAACGAGACTAAGTTCTACTTAAATTCCACATTATTAATATACTTTCATTCTGAACCTTTGCTTTCAAGGAAACGTCCGCAGTAACGCAACATTGAAAACGGGAACAAAATATTTGTAATTCGCATTGCATTATATTGCCTTTAGTCATTTACGATTATTTTCTAAAATAAATGATCATATTTTTATAGTAAATTCTGTCAGAAGTGATATTAACCTCCAATAACGGATCTGATTTCTGTTCGCAGTAAGAATTCATGCTCTGTGTTATATGTTTACCAACGTGGAGAATTAAATCTTACTGCGTGATTGTGGATTGGTTGACATTTATCCTTTCTCCAAAACGAGAGAAAGCTGGGAGATTCACAAGTGAGATTAAGACGACTCCGTGTTAGGCTGAAATAACGCTTTGCAGAGCAGCTACCTTAAACCTACCAATAGCACAGGTGATATCACAAAAGCCAAGGGTCACACACACTACTGATAACTTCGCTACAGAGGTCGCCGCTATCTGGAAATGGACCTTCGTTCGAAACATCCTGCAGATGTCTGTTACGCGCAGCTACTCATCGCATCGGTGCGACATATGACTCTCCATACCAACCATATCTAACCAAAGCCGGCCCTTTCCGACCGAAATTGACACAAGATTCTCATGTTATTAATTCATCATTTAAAAACATTATTATTTATTGAAATTAACTTTATAAAATTAATAAAATTATTCGGTTTGATGTTTAAAGATCTAATAAAATATCTGAGATATCTTTTATTAAATCAATATTCACTCATTTATAATACCAGTCCAATCAATTATTTCATTTCTTATGTTCAGAAATGATGATTTTAATATTATTATCAATTATGAATGGTGAGAGAAATTGATAAATAACTTTCCCTTGATTTTAAATTTCAGTATTAACTGCGAGAAAGACCGGACGGTACTAGGTAAAATGCAGATGGCTACTAATAAATTAATGGATCCATCCCTGTCAGTGAACAGAGAACGCGTTATAATCCACTAATCAATATTGCGAAAGGCCAGGGACGGACATTTATCATATTCTCCTTTCAAGAAATTTTGGGGCCCTATTTTTCTTGATTATTAGCATTTATTTCAGCACATCTGCGAGTGATATACAAGGTTATGTTATCTTTAATAACACTCTATACAAAGGTGTGGAGTGCTTTCCCTCCGAAGTGTGATGCGTGTTACTGTAAGCTTTCAGGAGGAAGACGACGTAACACGTTTCATTACACTGTACGTTCCAACACTCAGCGATCACCATGTGTTAAACATAAATGTTAATAACTTGGAGCGTACAAATTCTTAGTTCTATGGACACTTTATATGTACCATATTCCACATGAATATTGGTTCTTCCGTACTCTCAGCTAGCCCTCCGTGTGTCCACGAAATTACTTTTTTAATCACTCTGATACCGTGTTAAGACTTCTATATACCACAGACTTCTACCATATCCTGCTATCATATTTTTTTGCGGTATGCAGGCAATGAAGCTAAGTAACTACTAGATTGGATGTTTAATCCATGATACGAAGGTTGGATGGATCCTTCTAAATGAGGTGTATTGGCATGGTTACAGTAGTAGGACTGTTATGTCCTTCCCTCCGTTAACTTAAATATTGCTGTAAATTTGTGTTGTCACGTTTAATATGTTAGCTTGGAATTGTCTCAAATCCATCAATAAAATCCTGTGTTGTCTATGTGGCTCCCTAATTCCTTTCGCTAAGCACTAGTCCTTTTCTTCAAAATCCTCCCCACTGCTGCCCAAATGGAGTTCAGTATTCCACTGTACCTTGATCTTGGTCTATAAATAGTTCCTCCAAGACTCTTCCAAGCCTTTATTTGGACCCTTCCTTGCAGTAGGGCACGCTGCAGATCTTTCTGCAAGTGTTCAACCACAAAAATAAAAAATAAAATAAAAAAGTAAGATCAAATGTTATCCCTATATTTCATTCGTCATCTGTATCACAACTTTAGAATATGAGAACTGCCACCATTCTCCTGCTTCAAGTGTAGGGCTCACTACCAACTAGCTATCCATCAGGAAGAAGTTGTAGACAAAAAGTTTCTGTACTAATTATCTATAACATCCAGTGGCTGAGTATGCCAGTTCCCATTAACCTGACAATCAACAACTGCTCCACAATTCTAGCTATTAGATTCTTTCCAGAAAGAGTTAACCTTCTGAACTTAACAAATAACAATATATGTCTTGGATACCAGGTATGTGCGTGTCATCAACATTCAGTTAATAAAGGGAGATGAAGGAAGAGAGATAGTAAAACTGTGTATGTGAAACTGAAAGAAATACAAGTGAAAATCATTGCTGCCCCATTAAGGACTACTATTTGGAGGAACACCAAGGAGGCCACCAAGTTTAATGACCCTTTCCAAAGGAAGAATCAATACCAGCACAGTCATTTGCCCCCAACCCATCCGCTCTGCGGAGAGGTTTGGCATTTAACCCAAACGATCAGGTGTTTCGGGATTGCACACCACCTCCTTTCTTATCTTGATGGCCAAGTCTACCTTATATAATTTCATTAACGTCCAATTTCCCACGTATTTATTCACAATGGAAACAGCACAGTCATTCCTGTAATGAATTTAAGAGCACTTTGGTGTGTCGTTAGTCCATTGTTTGTCAATTTGGTGAGAAGTGTCTGCACCTCCAGTCTGAGAAGCAGGACGGACGCATTAGTTGGTTGACTGTCTTCATTGACTTCCGCCGATTCGCTGATGCACATTCATAACAGGCTAATGTAACGAACACTGTTATTAGTTTAAACATTAGCAGGTAAATAACAGCACTAATATTCCATTATTAGTATAAGCGAAAAAAGTCAACTGTTAGGATATTACCAAGAGGCAGCAACCGTGCGAGTCATTTCCACTGTCATGTAACAAAGTTCACTACTGACTAAAACATTTTTGAAGAAGATGACTTTTTCTAGAATTAAACACTGAAATGTCAAAAATACCAAGGAAGGAAGATATAAATATCCAAAGACAGCAGCACCACAGAATAAAAATATAAATGTGGCGAGCAGTGTGTTTGCTTTCATTTGTGCTCTCATGAGTCGTGTGAAAGGTTTTTTGACGTGGTTATGGCCACACGATATGGCTCAATTAACAGATTTTGAACGTGGAATGGTAGTTGGCACAAGATTCAAGGGACATTTAAATCTGGAAATTATTCGTGAATTCAACATTCCCCAATTCACACCTTCAAGAGTGTGTCATTAATGTTTAATTTCCGCTGTTACCATCCGCCATGGACCACGTCTACTTAATGGCAGAGACGTCCTATGTCTGCGTCGAGGTGTAATGTTGTCAGGCAAACAACACTGCGTCAAAGAACAGCAACACCCAGTGTGGTATGTACGACAGATGTGTCCATATGGACAGCGCAGCAAAAATTTTGGGTTGATTGGATTTGCAACAGAAGACCGACGCGAGTTCCTCTGCTGACAAAACGCCATCGGCTGCAGCACCGATCAAGGGGTAGTGAACATATCGTTTGCACCCAAGATGACTGGAAAAGGTTGCGTTGTCAGATGAGCCGTGATTCGAGTCAAAGAAGCTGACGGTAGGATCCGAGTGTGACGCAGACTGTGCATGCTGGTGGTAGCTCCATCCTGGTATGGACCTCGTGACAAGCTCAACAGATTGTTTACTGCAAATACTGTAGTTATTTTCAGCTATTTTGAGACCATGTGCAGATATTCATGGCCTTCATGTTCCGAAACAAAGGTGGGCTCTTCCAGGACGATAACGCGCCATGTCACTGGGCCAAAAACGTTCGCAATTGGTTTTACGAACATTCTGGACAGTTACAGCGACTGGTTTGGGTACCTAGATCGCCGGACATGGGTTCAGTTGAACATATCATGATACAAGTAGCGCACAGCGTCCTGCACAAGCAACACTTTCGCAATTGCTATAGGCGAAGAATAGTTGATTATTTTTTGAGGGCACTTACTATGACTTACTGAATCAATCCCACGTCGGATGGTTACACTTCGCCAGGAAAAAAGAGTCTCACGCGATACTAGGAGATATCCCATGACTTTTTTCATTTCAGTGTATTTTTCGTCTAATCTCAAATTGATTGATTTTTTTTTTTTTTTTTTTTTTTTTGAGAAGACAGTGTTGAAATTACTAATTAAAATGATGAGGTTTTGGTGAAGTTTTGTGGAAGGTTGATCTTTTGTCCTTGGGATTGGCGGAATATTATTTCCACTCAAAAATTGTCAGAAAGTCACATGGACTTTCAAAAACATGGAAAACGGGAGAAAATTGATATTAGCAAAAAGTGGAGAGGATCCCTAATAGATTCCGGTAACAGGAGCTACTGCGCCGGCACCTCACCGATTTTGTATGCCGTCGCAACTTCGACTTTCAGTCCACCTGATGAAGACAGCGGAGAAAGCTGTCGAAACGTCATTTATGGCAGAAGAACTTATCCGG
Organism: Vandiemenella viatica; assembly: GCA_031002005.1. Classification (NCBI taxonomy): domain Eukaryota; kingdom Metazoa; phylum Arthropoda; class Insecta; order Orthoptera; family Morabidae; genus Vandiemenella; species Vandiemenella viatica. The sequence goes on along the minus strand of JARYHS010008074.1, from coordinate 343,214,755 downwards.
CAGAACACCCGGGAAGAATTGTTATCAGCAATACGCCGGGAAAGAATCAATTCTCACATAGAAATAAAAAATGTTTAGAAGGTTCGACATAGCCAAGTTAAATTAAACTGAAACAGATCATATTTAAGAACCGAATGCAGCTCTAGAAATATTTGAGGTCTAAATAAAAGATGTGCCAATGTGAAGGAGTTATTATCGACACACGTGACTCTGAAATGGAGTTTAATATTCCAGGGGAGCCACTAATGGAGCTCAATCGGTACGTGGGGAAAACAAAAGAAAATAACTGAGGGATAGACTAAACACCACAAGTCTAACGCCTAGAATATACTGAGTTCATTCACAACGTGAAGAAAAACTTCAAAAGAAGTTTTCACTTGATGGGGAGGGCATTGATGTGGTAGTTGTGCTACTTTGATAGTTGCCTTACAACAGATAGGGGAGTCATAACATGAATTCAGAAACAAAACAAAGGACACATTCACACAGCTGATAACTATTTGCAAATCTGCATAACTTTGACGCAGCTCTAAGCTCCGGACACTTAACAGCAATGTTAAATCGGTGCTCTTGTACGGGTACGAATTGTTGAAAGTGACTAATGTCTTAACCAACAAACTCTATACCTTCCAGAATATATGCACGAAAAGCATACTTGCCTTGTAATGGCCAAAAATGATATCCAGTTGAAACAGCCCTCAAACCTAAAATTAAATGGAATGGTATTTTATGAAGCACTTATAGTAAGCTAGAGTTTGGTTGAATATAATCTGTTATGTTGGTTTTGCAATTTCCTGTAAATCAATGTTATGTAGACTTTGTTTTATGAAAAGAAATTATTTAGAGGTCATTTAATATGTTTAAGAACAGAATTGTGCAAGAGAATTGCTTAAATGTTCGTAATTCCAAGTATTAATGCAAGTTACGATGCCTAAAGGACAATTTGCTACAGTTTAAAATTATTTCTGTGAAAATGTTTGTGTTTAAGCATCTTTAATTCCCATTTCTGATCATTTTGTATTGATTGTAAATGATTATGTATTAATTCTGATTGTTTTTAATATGTTTCAATTGTTTAAGTATTGTTAATGTTTGAGAAATATTTGGCGGAAGCTTTTGAAGTGTTCTAGAAATTTCGATGTAGCTTATATAAAGCAAACGTCCGAGACAGAGGAGGAGTTTTTCGGCAAAGTTTTCACCGACTCAATTTACGACGGCCAAGCACTGTATTGTCTGTGGGAGAAGTGTTGTATGCAATCTCTGGATTGTATCTATGCATGTAAACAGTATCGTTGAGTCGTGTTTTATGAAAATAAACGCAAGTTTAAACTGAACTGTATCGTGGGCTAGTTATTTATAATATTAATTAAACCACGAACAATCTAATACAGTACCGAAATTTGTAAAATGACCAGTCAGCGACCAAAAGAGGAATAAATAAAGAATATTAAATTGAAACGCATTGTTCATACCCTGAGTAAAGATGAAGGATCGATTTCAAAACAAGTTATGGAATGGATTCCGGAAGCAAGGTAAACCTCGAATAATGTGGAGAAGGCCTGAATATAGGGAAATGACAGCTGTGAACAAGAGCTAGCGAGAGGCAAATGAAATTCCAAAGGACAGACTTTAGTTACAACTCTTCGAAGATGTTGTACGTTCCACATGGAATTTAAGGACATGATTATGAGTAGTAGATTGCTAACACCGATCTACATTTTACAAGGAATATGATGATCGGCAAACAGAATTATTTCTCCGTTTTCTTTTTAATAGGTTTTGCTTCTTAATGGCTATTTAGCAAATTCCTTATGTGAGACCATATCATATTTTCGTAAAAAATAGACGCATGTGGACAGAGAAAAAGTTCGCCGAGTAAAGATGAGGCCGATGACCTAGTGTTGATAGGAATGATCTACAATTTTATGGATAGAACGTTATGAAGATAGAAAGTCCACGAAAAACAACTTTCAGAATGTTGATATAAATTATGTGTGAATATCAGACTATGTGTTGACTTATGAATTTTCGTTTATCCTACACCCAGCTTCAGATTACAGGGCTTAATTCCTGTATCATGTTATAAAATAGTAATAAACTAAACGTACACAGTATTTCACAAAATAAATAACTTTACCTTAAGTTATTCTTTTGGAAAGCAATCCGTTTTGTTTGTAATCAATGGGAATTAATGCGTAATCAGAAATTTCAGGAAAATAAGTTATATTACTGAATCTGAAACGCATTATTCATATTTTTTTTTTATTCTTCAGATGTCAGATACATGACATTCATATTTGGAGAAAGTTCTATTTGTTTCTGAAGTATAAACTGTTGAATAATTCCTTTACGAGGTTTGTATAATGTTTTCTTTTTTTTTTTTTCTAAAAGTAGTCAACATGGACACAGTGCTGTAAATGATTTGTTTGTGTACAATTTATTTTGTCATTATTTTGTACTGCATCGCAGAGTTCATTATTCATACCGTCTCCGCCAAATCAACATGGATTTCAACCCTCTGAGTGCGACATGTACCATGCATGAGATTAGCAGGCATTAGGCCTCGCAGAGAGTAAATCGCATTGGCGTCTGACTGCATAATCCCGTCCTGGAGTGCATGCCTCGCGTGGCACTATGGAATTTATATTAGCACCGAACTGAAGAAGAAAGCAGGCAGAGAAAATGAGAAATGCTAAATAATAATGAGGACTGGGTTGTAACGTCACGCGGGGAGAACAGAACGAAAAATGCACAACGCGGCTGCTGTTCGTAATACCTTTATGACTGTAGCCTTGTTTTATTATTCAGTGCCAGAGGAGAATTTTAAATTATGACGCTCACCAGCGCAACAATACAGAGTTTTTTTTTGTTTTTTTGTCCTTGATAGAATTAGGAAAAGGCGTAAAGTTTTCTTTTGCATCTCGTGGTTACTTTTGGCTAGTCAGTTTGAAAACATAGTTCACGTTCTTAACTGCCTCTCGCTGTCCAGCATGATTGTTCTTTTTTTGTTACCTCTCTTTTTCCTTTATTACTTTATGACTCATGTTTATATATTTTTTAGGACTTAACATGTTATATGTAAGTAAGTGGTTAAAGAGGATCTTTGTTAAATTAAGGAAGTGTCATCTTTTGCCTGGAAAACATACGAACTTAAAGATAATATGCTCCATACGACTGTGTTTTTTTGTATATTTTTTAATAGAAAATTGATTACCATCCCAACTCTAGATGGTTACCAAAACCACACGAAACTGTAATTAATGCGACCACTTCGCAGGATGCTGCAGAATTTCCTCCTTGGCCACGCCTTAATTAACTCAGCCAAACTGTCGAGATTATTAGAGCAAAATTGTTGCTAAGGGAATATTGAATGGTACATTATAAGTGAAAGTTGTCCAAAGTTTGCTTGTTACGGGCACTTAAAGTCACCATCACCGCCGGATAAGCTCGCTTTGTGTATGTAAATTACGCTAAGTATGCTTCGTGTAGGCCTAGTCCAACGGAGGCAGAATTTTCCTGAGAGTAAAACTGTTTCAGTTGGTCTAAGTACACCCGAAATAACTTTATCGCAAAATTTCCATGTTGCGTTGGCGTATTTCAAGTTGCTGTGTTATGAAAATATATTTACTTTGAAATTCAATCAACATGCCTGGAATGAATGTAACAATATGATCCTTCCATCATTTCCTAACAGGCGGATCTAAATTAGGACCAAGATCTAAAGTTGATTGTACAGAACTTTCAACAACCTCAGCAAGTACTTCCAAACAGTATATGCGGATTTGTTTTAACGAAACTGAGTGGTATGAAGTGAAATATTGATTTTGAAGTTCGAGAATATTTGTTTCACAGTTAGTGCGTTCCTGAAGTCTTTGTGAGTTTGTAGGAATTGTCATTATAATTCGGAAAAAAATGTCTGTCTATTGACACAGAGGACAAGGTGTTTGTGACTTACTTGAAGTGGTGTATGACTTGATAAACTGAGGAAGGGTACCAGGAAAACACTAATCTACAAACTGCACAGGAGATATGCGTAATTTTCAGCTATTTTTAACCAGTTAGTCCAATATCAACGGGAAATCTGATATAAAATCGCTAACAGTGTCTAGCTACATTAGGAGAAACGTAAATAATTGAATGTCACACAGTCACACTTATTATTAATAATTTTAATTGCAATGGAGTACACGCTCCGGTGTCAATTCCCTTAGTTATCTAATTACCCCTTTTGTATTTTATTTTGTTATTATCTTGTATGATTTTAGTGTTACATTCCTACCCCAACTACTTTTGTGATTTACGAATTCTAAATTTAAATTCCTTCAGAGTTTTTAGTAAATTATGCGTGACTACACTTGGTAATTTATTCCAATCTCTGACAACCTTACCCACACACACACACACAAACAAAATTTACAAGCTCCGTTACGCATGAAATCGAGCTTGTGGTCATGGTTATCTTTTCCTTTCCATGTACTTCTCCTAATTCTTTGACCAATTCCTGTCTTTCAGTGACTCCAAATCGAGCTCCTTTATAATGCCAGTTTCTCACTGGGTCCATTACTTTAACTATTATTTGGAAATTTCTTGATTGTAGAATAAAATTTTGTGTAATTATAAAATACAACTTGAAATAGGAAGAAAAAAGAAATAAACAGTTAAATGCTAAAGACATCGTTAATAGTATGTGGTATTAACAAATTGTTTAAATGAATGACACTAAACTATTGCAGCAGAAAATTTGTTATAGCCAGTAAAACGAAGCAACAGCAGGGGACATTCGCTGTCGCAGAAGTTCCGTTTGTTCAGAGCAGTAAGACAAACACGAGAGAGGGAACAGAACTAGTAAGAGATCTAGAGAAGGAAATAAAATGACAAATAATTTATTTTCTGAGATCGCCTGAAAAAAACGAACTCAATACTCTGCTTCTTGTTATTACGGTGTACGCTGTATAATTTTCTTGCGTTTGGGTGTGACAGTCCCATGGCCTCCTCAGACGATTGACAAACTTTTGAACAACCTTAATCCATATGACGGGAAAGAGTAGCGATTAATTGAGGAAATACGAAATAAAATGGAAAAGCAATTTAATAAACATAGATCATAACCAATCATAGGTTTGAAATCTTACACTTAAAATAAATTACACTTTCTGATAACTTTGAATTGTGTAGAATTGAGTCTTATATGTTTTCAATTTGCAAAATACGATTTACTTACTGCGAAGCTGTTATTTGTCTATCCAAATAAAAGGGAACCTCGCATTTCGATATGTTTTCACTCACCTCCTTCACATCTTACGTGCGCAATAAATGTTTAAATTGTGCTGATTTTTCGTGAAAACCTTAAGTGAATGTGCTTTGCGAAATAAATGGAATATGTTAAATTTTTTGATAAAGAAGTTTCTCATTTTTTTTTCAAGGCTGGCTACACAAGTCTACAAAAAAAAAATTCGGTAGTATTCTGAGCGCAAACAACCCCTATAATTGGTCACAATAACGTACTAATGGTAGAACAGTGGGTCTCTTTGCATCTAAACGGAAGAAAGCAGCTTTTAATGTAACGGATGAATTATAAACTTTTTGTTAACGAAAGCAGTAGACACGTTCATTAAAATTAAGCCAGTAAATCCGCTCTGAGAGTAAAGCAAATAAACAGAACAACTTTTTGTAAGCTTTAATTAAAAGACTTTAGTTATGCGAGGCTTTCATGTTATATCCACGTAAGAAGCGGTTATTAATGTTACCTTCGTTGGACAGAATATATTGAGGAGAGAGTACGAGAAAATTTTGGAAAATGGTTAAAGTTTTTGCCTGCGAGTTTACACTTTGTGAATGCATAAGCGTCTCAAATGTTTATGAAAGTGGTGATATTTTAAACCCTTCCTGATTTATAGAATTTAGCTTGAAGAGAAATTTTCTCTACAGGCAAATTCTTCACGGTATTTATTCCCAGAATTCCCAGAGATTCAGTTACCGCAAGACGAAAGTATTAATTAGAAATTGTAAAGGAACTGTAAGATTTCCTTCATTGCCTCGGCAAAATGAAACAGTACTCGTAGTTTTTTCGACATTTTTTCTTACTGTAATGGATTCCCGGACTTCTTTAAAGACAGTTTTTTTTCTGTTATAGAAATTATATAAAAACACTGATTTCTACGCGGTCTCCTGAATGGCAGATGTATGAATTCTATTATTTCTGGAAGCAACAAGGTATTCTATCACAGCACAGTTCAAAGTATAAATTACAATACAACTCACAACTGCGTTATATTATTTCACAAGCCAAGCAGCTGACCAACAACTAATTAAAAAGACAGTCTTAATATAATATCGCTATTTTTCGAAGTTTGGAAGCAAAACTTAATCGCACACAAGGTCATTTAGCATGATAACAATGTAATAATATTCGAACTAATTTTTAATGCCACTGCACATTCACAATTATGTTTCGGAAATGTTCAACCGGCACTGCTAAACTTACTCTTGTTTAGTTCTAGATTTTCGTGAGTACCGGTCGAAATTTAATCTTAAATTTGTAACCAACTAGCACATAGTATTCGACGTGATATACCGATAAGAAAACTGCCTGTTCACTATTCCCGTTCGGGGACGACTCTACTATACGCTACTGTACTGAATCCTCTATATATGGAGAGAGGGATAACTACTCCACCACTGCTGAACCTGTAGTGGCGCTAATTCACCACATCCTTAGACGTAAATTCAACTACACTTTCAAAACGATTAAAAAGTCTAGCTGACTGTTAAGACGTATCCAAATGTTACTTTTTACTATTCAGCTTTATGTCTCATCGACGGCGACATTATCAGAGACGGGAGAGGAGGTAAAGAACTTGGTTTTCGTAGGAACCAACCCAGCATTTTCCTGGACTTCGGGAAACATGAAAAACCGACATTTGGATGGCTGGGAGGAGATTTGAGCCCTCTTCCTCCCAAACGCTAATCAAGAACGCCAGCGAATATTATTGTTTGACACAGAAGCTAATTATACTTTGTAAATACGTTTAATGAGTGGACTTTGAAGACCAGGTCACAGGATTAGCCAATAGGTTGATTTCACTGAAATTTACTGACGGGAATTATAATTACCCGAAGGGAATTATACTACGGCTGTCCGCCTTGCCCATGTTCTCAGAATAAGGAACAGTGCTGCAAAAGTCTTAAACCTTACCGTGGCAACTAATAATTTTGGAGATAACATGATAAATCAAAATACGACCTTAAAACCACACACATAAACACCCACAAAATCCCTGTTCTTGTTGCTTAGGTAAATGGGCAAAATGTCTTGTAATAAAACAAAATCATTCTGTTTTGTACTTTTTAAACAACTTTTAATTCATTTTTATCTAGTAATGTGTTAATAAATTATTCATTTTCAGAAACTCTATGATAATGTTCCCATTGCGAAGGTTTTGAAGAAATCAAGTTTGCCAGCTTGTGTTAGGAAAATGATTTTGTGATTGTTTAAATAATGTTATTTGTCAATTGGGCTGTGCTGGTGTTGCAGATTGAAAACTAGTATATCTATGACTAGTAAACAAAGGAATATTCCGCATCTCTTTAAGCAAAAACAATTTTAATAATCTTTGAAATTGTTGTTTAGTTTCTTTATTAATGTTAATTTACATAAAAATTTTACTACAGCATAGATATACTTGACTCCGGCCGGCTGGCTGGCTGTTTTCATGGAGTACACTTAAATATTGCTTAATACTTCACGTTGTAGGTGAAACGAGGAACACGTTGAAGATAGTATGTTAACTACCACTATCTTGTTCTTTTCGTCTGAAATATTCTGAATGTTTTTTGTACTGTATGAAGTGGTGGCTAATAAAAATAAGAAAAAGATAATGTACATGAATTTCGGAGTGTGGTTGACTTAATTTTGCTGTCATTATTTATATCGTATCATGAGTGGATGACTAGCAATCCAAAGACAAGTTTCATTCTTTCGTAATAAGTTTGATACACAATGTTGCCTCTATATGTTGAAGCGTTATTGTATGTGTATAGATTACTGTGCTGGGAGTTCTTAAGTGTATCGTGTCGTTCTGAGTTCTCTCTACGTGGATGAAAGAAGGGTTACGGTGATAGCCTTCATTCAGGACTACTCTTCAGAAGAACTTCAACTGAGCGGCCATGTTTAATGTCCAGGAATCACCACCGACACTATCGTATGCCTTCAGTCAGTACACATTTCTGAGATGTTTGGGATTTAGCTCAAGCATATGCTTGGCAATCAAGTGATTAGGAACCTTGCTCCAAGGCCAAGTCCGATGTTGAGAATTCCTTATATTACCGGAATCAGCTATCTCCGTGTCAGGCGCCGGACACTATCATCATGATGTTTCAGACGACGGTGACGAGATGGATTTCTCTTGAAGGAATCTTGCTAAAACCAGATGAATCCGAGCTGTTTGTTGTTATGTCTGAGCACAATAAAGAAATACCTTGCAAAATGTCATTTAATAGTATTTTAATAGGTCGTCAGCAGAGATGTGACTTATCTAGATAAAAGTATCTGAAATACAGATACAAGATACAAAATACGTATTTTTATCTTGTATCTAAGATACTTTTCTTAATCTTTATCTTGTATCTTGTATTTAGATACTTTTTCTTTGTATCTTTGTATCTTGAAAATACTAAATACTATTTCCGCATTTTTATGTTACGGCATCATAAAAACAACGGAATACATTCGTAAAATTCATTAACGTATATCAAAAGACAAGGTTATAGGGTCTAGTTATCTTTGCTTTCCTTCATACCTGTGAACTATGAAAACCATAAACGAACACCTGCCTGTCTATTGTATGTTGTCTTTGGTCCGCGCCATATTTTACCGTGCCAAATCGTGTGTGGTATGTCGAAATCGAATTTTTAGTGAATCATAATCGAGGACAACGGCATCGAAATGTAAGTAAATAAATAAACGAATCATTTTAATTTTATTTAAGTAGGTATATACCGGATTAGATTTCACTTGACAGCGACTACGTGATCGTTGGTTGCGTGTGTGAAGGTTGCTCACGCAACTCCCAGTATTTATATTATTACCTATGTTTTATAAACTATTTTTTTTAAATTTATAAATTTTAAACTAAATTCTTAGGATAATTGTTAGCGAGAAGAAGTATTTATATTTATCTGTAAAAATAAGTTTCAAATTCGTGCCATCGTTGTAAGATAGTCTCTTTTCTTTATCACAAAATACAGTATTGCTTTACAAATAGCCGAAAGCTTTTATTAAAAATTCTAGTGTAGGGTAACATTGTGGTATAAGTTATTTAACAATTCCAATTTCTTAAATATGGAATGTAATTGAATCTGTTGCCTGAGTTCCAATTGTTTAGGTTGCTTAATTACCAAATTTAGTACGTTGTGTTCTGTTTAGAATATAACAACTTGTTATTTAATTGGTTCTGAAAAATAAAATAACAACTTGGAAGTAATAAACAGCGGTATAAAACCTGGTGCTAATATCAGCGTACAATGTATAAGAAGTAAAAGTTCATTGTAACTTGGTGTATTTTACGATTTGATGTTTCTTTTACGCTCTGGCGTACGAACGATACCATCTTTAGTGCATTCGTACAATAAATACGAACTTTTTCCAAGTTATCCTCGCTAACAAATGAAATTGTTAAAAAGTTAAATCACACTTCGGTAAGGCTCTTTTCGCTAGTTTGCTTTAAAATCATTCCTGATTCGGCCGTTAGTTGCAATTTAACGTCCTTAATACAATTGCGGATCTAGGAATTAATAATTTAATTCCAATTGAGTTAACACTCCAGTGAAAATCTTCCTTGTCATCCAATTCCCCCCCTTTTTTTAAATCATCTTTTGTAATTGGAATATAAAATTCCTCCCTATTTAACTTTCCAATTTACAAATTTTAAATTCCTTAAGAATTTTTGGCAAATTGTTCATTACTGCACCCGGCAATCTGTTCCAATCCCTGACACCCCTGACACCAACAAAATAAATCTTCCCCACTCCCTTAAATGCATGAAATCGAGAGCTAGCTTGTGGTCATGGTCGTCCTTCCCCTTCCATTCACTATTCCTAATTCTTTGACCAATATCCCTCAAGCCCCGTCACCAGCATATGCCTTGCACATTCCCAGCATTCTCTTCATCCTTCTCCTTTCCTCGAATGACTCCCAATTAAGCTCCTTTATCATACCAGTTACCGACTGGGTCAAGCGATAATTTGCACAAACAAATCTAGCTGTCCACCTCTGCATACCCTCCAGCTCCTGTATCTAATAGCCAAAATGTGGGTCCCAAACCGCAACAATGGTCTGACCAAAGTTTTGTAACCCAATTCCCTTCCTTCTCTGGTCCATCCTTTCAACACCCTCTCCAGTGGAATTTTCGGGGGGGGGGGGGGGCGGGGGCAAAAACTTCATATTGCCGCTACTATTGTTGCTATCCCGACTGTCGGTGCCCCGATTGTCAGTCACGCTCGCCCACCAGCATAATTGTAAGCGTCCGGAAGTCAGTAGAGCTAAAAAACGATTTCACAAGATTCAAGACAAATGGATAAAACGGATTATCCACTTTCATTATGTTACGTTCTTAAAACATATAACCTCAATCTCACCATAACGTGTAACAACAATGTAATAGCTGATCCAAATTCAGCGGGTTCCCGCAAGTCTTCCTGTATTAAGAAAGCGATAATTAGAAGACTATAGGTATGGCCATCGGAGCACAGCTCACCACAACTAAAATTAATTAATGTGAAGTGCACTCAGTCAGAGGTCAGGTAACAGCAATGGTCAATTTGTCTGTACTCTTCATTCGACTCTAACTTTATTTTTATTGATAAAAATGTCGAACTGCATCAAATGGCGCTAGTGGATGTGCTCTTGGAACGAGACGATATTTGGAAAATGGACTGTCCTGCCTGTTCCCCAGACTTAAATCCCATCAAGCAGAAGCACGTGTGGGAAGCAGTTGTCAACCACCCTGGCGGAGCAATGGAACCCCCTACCTCGAGGACACTAGCAACCTTGTGACCAGCATGAGGGCATGTTCCAGAGCACTTATCGCTGCCTGTGGTAATCAAACATCTTTGTAAAGACCACTCCCACCCTTTTTTAACGTCCAAGGGACCATCTCATCGATCGCGTATTTCTTTCAATTGCCTAGGCTATTGTGCTATTCTGTTGCCGTTATTTTTATGTATGGTTCAAATTTCATCGAACTATGTTAATTTGTTTTGATTCAACATGCGAATGTTGGTTTCGTCCTTTAGTTTTGCACTCCACTGTAGATCAATGCTTGAATCAGAGCGATCCATTACGTGTAATTCCGTCTATTACCCAGATAAAGTGTGGTAATATTTAATTTATTCAAAATATTGTTTATATTTTCAGGAATGAAAATAATACAAATAGACTACTTATCTTAAAGCATTGTTTTAAAGACATAATACAAGAAAATGGAAGTGCCGTGAATGTGTCTGCTGTGTGCAAAATATGATCTTAAGTAATATAGGGCAGTGTTACTTCTACTACAAACTTCTTGAAGCATTTGAAGGTAAAATTATTTATAATATTAATTTTTATTAATATTTATAATATATTGAAGAATGGTAAACTTACAATATTATTTACTTATGTCTTTCTATCTATTGAAATTAGAACGCCATAGTATAACACATTTGGACATAAAAAATAAGTCACATAATGTTTAAAACATTTACTCCTTTTTTTCTTCTTCTTTTCAGAGGAAAGGTCATGCAAATCTATTGCAAGAGTACAAAAAACTTAAAACCCCAAATCTGAAAAAAGGAAAATGTACTGACAATAGTAGTGGTCCAGAAACATGTAAGAAATTTAAGCAGACCACTCTTACAACTGTACCAAAATCTGTTGACTTGGACAAGTTGATTGTGCAATTTATTGTTGAATCTATGTTACCAGTATCAATAGTGGAATACAATTTATTTAAAGCTTAATTGAAGGTGCGCAGCAACTAACAACACCTCCTAAAGTTTTATGCCGCCGTTCAATCCAAAGTAAAATTAGTGATGAATACAATGAATGGAAAGAAAAAATTAAGATGACTCTGAGGACTGTGGAGTTTGTGTGTACCACAGCAGATATATGGTCTTCTTCTAAAAGAAGCTATTTGGGGGTTACAGTCCATTGGATTTAAAGCGAGACTCTTGAGAGGAAAAGTGCCGCCATTGCATGCAGAAGATGCAAGGGGTCTCACACATATGATAAAATTACCAAAATGATAGCTGATATACACTCAGAGTTTGATTTAAAACTATCCAAAATTGTTAAAATGGTAACAGATAATGGATCAAATATGGTAAAGGCCTTCGAAGTATTTGGAAAATCAGATTCAGATATTTCAGCCACAAATCCTGAAAACATTTAGCATAAAGAATATCTTGAAACAAAACCACAAGATGAAGATAATGAAGATGATGATCTGCTAACACAACCATTTCCAGATTCTTCTTCAGAACCGGAAAGTGATAACTTTCTGCTACCAGGACATGAAAGATGCTCTACGCACACTTTGCATTTGGTCGCCAGTACAGATTTTGAACAAGCAAAACAATTTTATAAAAAAGTGCATGATGCAGCTTTAGCGAAGTGTCAGGCACTCTGGAATTTATGTTCTAGATCACCAAAGGCATGTGAAACATATTTGGATTGACGGGGAAATCACCAACTTCTCCATGCGCAACCCGATGGAACTCTTATTATATTTCCATAAAAGACCTTTAATCAGTGCAGGAGCGTCTCAATGAAACCATGAAAAGCCTTAAATTATCAGCTTTTAAGGACTATGAACTTCAATTTTTATGGGAATATGTAAATTGTTCAAAACCTATAGCAGAAGCTATTCAAAGTCTGCAAGGTGATAAAGATACCTACTATGGTTGTCTACTACCCGAACTAATGAGAATCCGTCATATGGTTAAATGCCTTAAAATGGAAAATCTAAGATATTGTGGCACTTTGTTAGATGTTATTGAAGAAAATCTAAATAAACGTTTCAAAAAGTTTTTGCAATTTGAGCCTGCAGCAAATGATGCAATATTAGCTTCAGTGTCCCATCCGTTTTTTAAAATGAAGTGGGTGCCAAAAATGTTTAAAGAGCATATAAAAGAGCTTATCCTGATTGACATGTGCGTATCCAGCGAGGGGCAGAGGAGGGCTGCTGCCCCCCCCCCCCCAGAAGAAAAATTAAGTTGCCTTCAGTACGCTTCGACGAGTGAAGAACTAGTTCAGGAGCACTTTGGGAGAGAAAGATTGACTGGATTATGTCTGATGAGTGTGCATCGAAATTTCGTGAAAGAACACCATGAAATATTGACAAACAAAATTATTGAAATTGAAAATCCGAGACAATTAATGTTTTCATAAAAAACTAACTGCCTTACGATCTTAATTAACTACATAGTAGGTCCTTAGATTAAGTAGTTGGGTTACTATATTAATCAATGATAAAAATAGTTTCCTGAATAGGTTAGAGTTTGATTTTGTAATGTCATGTTTCAGTCTCCCACCCCACTTCCTCGAAACCAAAATGAGTTGCCCCCCCCCCCCCCAGTTCAAATCCTGCCCCCCTCTAGTTCTGATCCTGGATACGCCCTTGCTGATTGAAACACGGAAAATTAATCAATCTGAAAATAAAAAATCACAGAGGCTTCAAAGTGTAGTGGAGAGGATATAAGAAAGAAGACAAAAGACGAATCTTATTACATGTTTTTGATGACTCTGATTCCTCTGTTGGTAGTGCTACTAGTGGCGACAGTACAGAATCTACTGGCAGCACCGCTGACTTAGAAACACTTCAATGCCTTAATAATAAGGACATCTGCCTAAAAAGTTTAAATACTTATCCAACAATCAAGAAAATATTTTAAAAATATAACACTTGTTTACCAAGTTCCGCCCCTGTGGAACGACTCTTCTCTTTCGGGGGGATAATAATGAGACCCCACCGAAGAAAAATGAGTGATGAGATGTTTGAAAAACTTATTATACTTAAGTCTCATTTAAAACCTTAAGCAACAGTTGTACATTGTAGTAAAATATGTTTATAAATGAAAATAATACATTTTGTAAAAAAGTATTTTATCTTAAAAAAGTATCTGGAAAATATGTATTTTGTATCTTGTATTTCAAATACCTTTTCCAAAAGTATCTTGTATCTGATATCTAAGATACATTATTTAAATGTATCTTGTATCTTGTATCAAATATTTTTTTCGAGGTATCTTGCACATCTCTGGTCGTCAGCGATTCAAATTTCGTTGCTAATATTTTGAAAAAATGAACTTTCACACCACCCTTGTTTTCCTGTGATTTTTATCGAGTTAAAATTTAAATATACATCGAGAATTTGTTATTAAATAACTGTTAGTGCATCTGAACGTGTAAATTTGTTTGGATTTGACAGACTGGTAGAGCAGTTGATTAACTGAACTCATTTGCAGGCGAGTTAATTAACATTATTCCGTTATAATGTTTTTCGGTTAGTAAAAATAAAAGCTATGTAATGGACTTAAATTATGTAAACCATTGTATGAAACAGTTGCTTGATGTTCTTTTACAAAGGATAACTCGTGGAAATATCATTTATCTCACCTCTGAACTGCTTTACCTATTTGCTCCCTATTTCTAGCACAGATTAAATAAATCAATTGAGAGTTGACAATTTAAGTTTATTGCCAGATATCTGAACGAATCTTTAGAACACACTTTTAATATTTTTCAGTGTATTTTTACGTCGTAGGAGTATGCGTTTTTGTGAAGGAAACAAGGTGTTGACAATCGCAGAAACAAAATAATAGTGAGTTTTTGGTTATTTTCTGTAATAATCAGATCAAACCAAGGAAAGTTTACAGTATAGTGTTAAGTATACACGACTGATACATGTAAGAAACTAAGCGCGGTGGGTGAGCGGTAATGCTCGGGTGTGGTATTCGGTAAGACATGGGTTCAAACCTCCGTCCGGCCATCAAAACTTCTGTTTTCCATGGTTTCACAAAATCACTGCAGGCGAATGACTGGATGGTTCCTTCAAAAATCAATTGCAGAATTCCTTATTCCCACGTCTCTCCCGCCTCTAATGATCTAGTTGTCGTTAATGCATAAAGCCCAAAGAAAAGATATGTATATGAATAAGTAACATAGCAATGTAGGGCTCAACACTAAGATCACATGTCTGTTCACTAACTTGAAAGAGACTTTAGAAATTTACCTACTAGCGAGGCGTTCCCTTGCAGTCTAGGATTAAACGTCAACTTGTTTCAATCTCAGAGTGTTCTGCAGATTTACTGTTCAACTAGCTTTTTAAAAACATCAGTTCAAATCTGAGTTTTCCACCGGGGTTGTCATGTTTTTCCGGAACGATT
Source organism: Vandiemenella viatica (assembly GCA_031002005.1). Classification (NCBI taxonomy): domain Eukaryota; kingdom Metazoa; phylum Arthropoda; class Insecta; order Orthoptera; family Morabidae; genus Vandiemenella; species Vandiemenella viatica. Next base: position 343,199,332 of record JARYHS010008074.1, on the reverse strand, counting down.
TCGAAGAATATTGAAATGGTTCGTTATTGCACTTCACTGAAAAAATTTATTTCGATCGACTTTCAATGCTGTATGGAAATACAGTTCTGTTTAACTATCTCAATGCCAATGTCGCATTCAGTAAAAAATACCACTACCGTGTCGCTTGTGCTTTGGTGTGAAGCTGATTGTAGTGCCCCAGTTCACAGCGCTCTGCTATGATACTGAATGAGGATTTTGATTGTTTACCTCGCATTGTAGTTTTTATGATAAAAAGTTGCTCAACCACTTAGATGTATGTATAGTACGATCTTGGAGTACACTTAAAACTAGATGAATGCCTGTAATTTATTATATTTAAAAAATGTAATTTTATTATTTCTTCATTATCTCTGATAAAGACAGTTTCTATGTAGTTACCCAGGACCATAAAAATCGATTTAGAAAGGGTAGTTATTGAATGGGAATAAGATGATAGAAATCGAACGCACTTTTATTTTAAACTCATTTGACACCATCACAATAACTGGTAAACCCTCGGTAGAGTTAATGTAGCTGCCAATCATTATCTTGTTTACTCTCCATATACACAATACGGTATTTATACCTGGCTTTGGGGGCGTCCATAAATTACGTGAGGTGTAATATAGGGGGAGGGGGGAGGTCCGGTAAAATCTCACCAAATCTAACCAAGGGGGGGGGGGGGGAGGTGTAGTCTACGGAAATCTCACGTGAGGTTTTGGAAAAACTGTTGGACTGTAGAGCTAAAAAAAGTGGAGGTGTAACCGGATTTTGGAAGGGTGAGAGCTAAAATAAAAGGTCTCAAAAAGTTGCAAGGGCGATTTCTAGGGGGGGGGGGGGGTCTCGCGGACCAGATCTCACCAGAAAGGGGGTAGGGGATCGGGCCAGATCTCACGAAGTCTCACCAGAGGGGAGGGGTCCGGAAATCCGGAAAATCACCTCACGTAATTTATGGATGCCCCCTTAGTACGGATGTAGCAGATGTTGTTAGATGATGTCGTACTTAATGTCAGTTATGTTCTCTTTTATTGTTATCATTTTACGCGTTGTTGACGTCGAGGTCACTAGAGGCGTGAAAAACTGGAGACAAGGAACAGGAAGGAATTCGGCCCCCTGTTTTCGGAGGAACTACCCTGGAATTCGTCTGGAGTGATTTAGGGAAACCATATAAATCCAAAATCTATATATACAACTGAACTATGTCCCGGCGTATCGGCCGTGCTGATCGCGATTTTTAGGCAGTTTCCCGCCCTCACGTAACCGGATGGTGGGACGCTTAACAATCGCCACCTATAGTGCTGGCCAGAACAATTGGCGGGTCTCCTAGAATGCGCCGTTGCCAAACCACGCGCGTAACAGTTGTATTCACCTTTTTACTTGAAGTAATAGTTTATACTGTATTTTAAATAATTTATAATCGAAATTTTGTGATAAAATATTGATTTATGTCATTTCGTTAAGAAAGTTATGTTCGTGTAAATGCATTTGATATAACTGAAGAATACTTTCTCGAGAAATTAAGAAAACGTATTGAATTACTCTTCTTTATTTTATTTGTGGCGAAGCACGTATTAAATTTTATTTACAACTAAAATCAAAATTATACTTGTTATCCTCTGCACTGAAAAACTTGCAAAATTGACGACAAAATTATATATATATATAGACTATAGAATTAAAATTGCTGTATACCAAAAATTTATATGTAGAAATGAAGTATGGCCACTGCAGTTCTTTTTATAAAAATCAACCATAATAAAAGTAAGCAAAAATGTTATATTGTCATCATGAATATTATTAGAAAGCCAAATGTTTTTAAGCAAAATTAATAATATCCAACAGTAATATCGTAACTTACTACCAACAATAAAACAAGTTAAATATGAGTTTGGGGTTTTAAATAACATTAACACAGCAAATGTTTATAGTATCTTAAACTGTTAAGTACAAGCTATTAAAGTTGCTCAGTAATTGATAAGTTTATTGCGTAATATGTTAAATGTTCTTTAATACCTTACTTGTCATTATTCATCTCCATCAACGCCTTCTTCTTCATCATCATCATCTTCCACTTCTTCGCTGCTCTCGTTCTCTGTCGTTGAATCTTCGTTGAGGTTGATTATAAGAGGCTCGATTACATTATCTCGGACCACTTCCTTTTCGAAATCTTCTGTTTGCAGTTTTTCGGTATGGTAAACACATTTCTGCCACTGTTCGACGGTGACGTTTTACAAGGCTTTATGCAACAAACGTTCGACATCGGCGATTTTGAAAGTGCTGTTTTTCTCCGCCACTTCTCTTTTGACTTGGGCCCAAATGAGCTCTATCGGATTGTACTGGCAATGATAAGGGGGTAATCGGACTACTTCATGTCCTCTTTCGTTTGCAAGTACATCCAACTCATACACCGGTTCTTCTTTATTCATGCGAACCTTCTCCAGCATCTCAGCTCTAGTCTCCGTAGGCAAAAAACGAAATTTTCTTTTCTGTTAGCCAAGCAGCTATATCAGCTTTCGGCGATTTGGTTGTTGGAGCTCGGTTTATCACTGCCGAATGATATTTGGCGTTGTCCATGACGATGATAGAACCTTCCTCCAAAAAATTCAAAAATCTGTTGAGAAACCAATCTTTAAACGTCGTTGTATTCATTTCTGAGTGATAATCTTCAGATTTGTTGGTTTTGCTGCATCTGTAGACCAACTTACTTTCCTGGAGAAAGCCTGTCTTTGCTGAACCCGCATGCAAAACAATTAGCCTTGCCCCTTTTCCGACAGGTACCTTTAAGCCCCCACTTTGATTTGAATTCTGCCAGATATTTTTTAAAGAATGGTTCTGAGTTACCCAAGTTTCATCTAAGTAAAAAATGGGTCGCGTGTCACCTGAGCTACGAAGGGAGCTCATTTTCCTCAAAAATTTGACTCTTGAGGACACTAAGTCGTTTCGCTCAAGCAAAAATCGCCTACCATCATTCTGACGCCTGTATTTAAACCCTATATTGTTCAATATGCGTCTTACAGATCGTGCAGATCCTGTAAAATTTATCTTCTCTTTTAATATTTTTCTTAATTTTTCTGAGGTAGGGTACTCACCACGGTCGTAAAATTCGTGTACTGTTCTCCTGACAATGTCCCTGTCAAAGTCGTTAAGCTTTGTTATAGTGCTGTATTGTTTCACATTTTTCTTTGGAGAAACAAACGTAGGCGATTTTCCCTCACGACACACTCGCTGGACAGTTCTCAAACTGACACCACAAGCTTCAGCGCAAATAGCCTGTACATTCCCTAAATTTCTTCGCAATATGGTTGTTTTTTGCGGTAACAAATCACTACAGTTTTTTATTTCATTAACATCAAGTACGTCCATATTTTTCAAGTTTTTTCTTACCAGCGTGCATGTAGAAGACAAAATTTCACCATCATTGTCCACAAGGAGTTTGAAATATTTATATACACTGTGAATGATAGATTTACTCTGCCGGCGAAACTCTGTTGTCTTCTTCAGCCGCGGTGGTTCTGCTGTCGATGACGTGCGTCTTGTTGGAGTCGTTAGTCCGGAAACACCTGGAGTAGGAGAATAAGTCTCTTCCTGAGTATCCATTTTTAGTAGCACGATTCTCTTGCTAAATTACCGTTATTACAATTTACTGCACTTTTTGTTCGGTAAAATTAGGACACTAAATTACTGTAATTAATAAATAACTAAAACGAATTATTTAAATCGCAAAACGCTAAAATCAAAATATTCTCTCTCGAGCAAGCTCACCCTCACACTGACACACTTTCTAACTCCGATTCACAGGTTCACACATTTTTTGTGTGTTGAAAGGGAGGTGGAAGGTTTGGGGTGGGCTGCCGCTTGGACTAGGCAACACAGGCCGCACAGCGTTGCAATTTTCAGGTGATAGAAAGAGAGCGCATCGCGAGTTTGTCCCCAAGTACGGCAACAGCGCGTTAACACTGACCCGCCAATTCTTCTGTCCACAGCTATAGTAAACTACACATTCCATAAAAAAAAAAATACATTTATATAAGGAACGCCAGTTACACCTTTTTCAGACAGATAACAACACAAAATTTCCTCTTCTTCTTAAGTCGCCTTCTCCTATTGGAGGTTGGCGATCCACATAGCTAGCTCTGGGCGTGAAATTGTAGCATGGATAGCCTCTTCGGACGTGCAATTGAACCATCTCCAAATGTCTTCAGCCACCAATTCCTTCTCCTCCCAACAGATCTTTTCCCTTGTATTTTCCCTTCAATGATGAGCTGCAGTAGCTTGTATCTCTCGCCTCTCATAATGTGTCCTAGATATTGCGTTTGCCTTTGTTTTATAGTGAGCAGCAATTCTTTTTGTTTCCCCATCCGATGAAGTACTTCTTCGTTTGAGACTTTCAGCACCCAAGATATGCGTAAGAGACGACGATACAAATAAATTTCAAAAGATTCAATCTTTTTCATTAAATTTTGGTCTAAGGTCCAGCTTTCACACCCATAAAGAAAAATGGAGAACACGTAGCAGCGAATCATTCGCATTCTCAATTGCAGACGGAGATCCGATCTTATGAAAAAAAAATTCATGCTAATAAATTGTCTCCTGGCCTGTTCTATTCTCGATTTGATTTCTTTCTTGCAGTCACCCCGCTCGTCAACCACAGTGCCTAAATATTTGAAGGAGGATACTTGCACGATCTTATTTTAATGAAGACTACAACGTTTGTCTTGGAAGGGTTGACAAGCAGACCAAAGTCTTCACTGGGCTGAACTAAATTGTCTATTATGTGTTGGAGTACAGGTAGATCACTGGCTATTACAACAGTGTCATCTGCGTACCTGATATTATTGATCACTTTTCCGTTTATAGTGATCCCATTGTTTTCGTTCTGCAACACTTCCCTGAAAATTACCTCGGAAAAAATGTTGAACAAGAGGTGATAGTACACAGCCCTGGCGAACACCTTTCCTGATTGCAGTCACTTATGATGTTCCTTGGTCAATTTTGACACCTGCAGTCTGATACCAATACAGCAATACAGCATGCTGACAATGCGTAAATCATTTTCGTCAATACCAATTGATTTCAAAATCTTTAACATCTTTTCATGCCTCACGCAGTCGAAGGTTTTTTATAGTCTATAAAACAGGCATATACATCAACATTCATGTACCTGCACCTCTGCACTAATACATTTAAGAAAAAGAGTACTACACGTGTGCGAAGCCCATTTCGGAAGCCAAACTGGGTCTCACCATATGAGATTCACACTTCTTGTAAATACGGGTGTGTATGATTCGCAGAAGTATTTTCAGCACATGAGACATCAGTCTGATCATACGATAGTCATCACATTGTGAGGAGTTGGTCTTCTTCGGCAGTGGTATGAAAGTTGATCTCAGCCAGTCATAAGGTACCTTTCCTGATGCATAAATATCATTGAAAAATGGTGTTAGGAGGCTGAGACCATTTGAATCCTGCTCAGCTATAATTTCAATAATTTCAGAGTAAACTCCATCAGGACCTGTGGCTTTACCACTCTTCTGAAGTTTAATGGCATGTACTACTTCACTCTTTGTGATTTCTGGACTGACTACATTGATTCTTTCGTCTGGTGGAGGAGGATCATGTCTGTCGTCTGCAAAAAGAAGTTCTCACCTGGGGTTAAATGCGCCAGACATAAAAAGTCCATTTCTAGCCACGCTGGGGCTTCCAGCCTTCATCCCCCCACCTGTACTTACGATTCACACTAAGCTGCCAGAGTAATCAGGCCTCGTCTTCACGTTATCCTTAATGACCCTAACGAGGGAAAAAATTAATTAAAAAATACAATTTCAGATGTTTAAACACTTGTTTTTCCGCATCGAGATACTTCCTGTCGCTTCAAGTCTTTGTAGCAATTCAATATAACGAGTATACTCATGCGTACCGCTCACTGTGAAATAGCACTCCTCATCTCAAATTAAACAGACACACAGAGAGGTATTTCAGTCCCAGTGGAAATGCTTGAAGCGTTCCTAGGAAGACTCACAGTTAGCGCAGTACAGGGTACAGGCGAGTGGAGGTCACTTTGAGCGAGCCAGTTGGGGGTGTGGGAGGAGGAGGCCGATATAACTCTTGGCGCCGCTTAACGCGCTATTTACCAGGAAAGTTATGCGACGTTTCCGTGTGTTAGCCGGGACCACCCATTAACGCGTCGTGGCCGGGATTATCTGCTGGCCGAACTGGGAGCCCCCGCAAACTTAGCTGCAGCCTATCAGTCGCACATTACGTTACTGCTGCGGATGCTCGAGCTTACACTGTGGACAGCCGACATAAAATAATTTAACTTATTTGAATATCTTAGTTGTCCATAAGTAAAATTTATGTGTGTTTTTATTTTTAATATTTTTACTGAGACTTTATACATATATTGTTTTTTATTGTTGTGTATTTATTTGTTCTAACATCAGGTAAAAATTACTATTTTTTTTTTTTTAACGAGCTACGTCTAATACAATCAATATGAGGTAACGGATGATAGTCTACGGGTAGAAAGAAAATTCATTCTGAACACCAAAGTTCTTTTCTTATAATCTGGATTACTTAAAAACCTTGAAAACTTGTGAACTGATTATAACGGGATTTTCACAGTTTTTAAGTTAATATTCTGACATTATATCAAAAGTATGTATGATCATACAATGTCATCTGGCAGCAGAGCACGAAATAAAAATCGTTTCTGAACATGAAATGTGTTCACATACAGGTCTGGTTTGTCACAAAATACAACTCAACAAATTATATAGTGGTCTTACAGTTTGAAAGTTTTGGTCTGGCCTACAATTTAAGATAGAAACCGTTACGTTCTCGGTGAGTATCGGATCAAAAGCAGTTAAGCAGAAATTTGATGCTATACGAATACTGTCTATTAGTTCCTTCCAGAAGTATCGGATATTTAGCTTCTAAACTCGACAGATGATGGATATGCCAAGTGGATAGCGGTATCGCTACATCCTGGAAAGTTTCCCACCATCCTGATTTCGGTTTTTCAGTTTTCTGAAATCCCTCAAAGAGAATTCCGGGATGGTTTCTTTAAAAGGCCAACTCGTTCTCGTTCCTTAAACTCTTAGGTTGTGCTGGTTGAAAAGAGCCCCAGTCCACCTCGTGAGTTTCATCCAATAGATGAACTATAGTTTCTAAACAGACAACTTACTTAGACTGATAAAGACTCGAGGGTTATCGGAGAAGATTTAACTTAAATCAAAATGTTGAGATCAAATTTGTAGTCAGGCACATCATTTTAGATTCACTATTTTTGGTAATGACATTCGCGAATACTTTAATCAGGAATCTACGTGCAAATCAAGAACCGAAAAAATAACAACGCTATTAATTCAATACATATTACTTACAACATGATAGTAATAAAATTATGGCACAGTCCAAGACATCTGTGGCCGCAGTAAAATAGTTTCCGTTATTCCCGGGCTGTGCCGCGTTTTGTGCGAACTGGTTTGATCTCCTTCTAGGGCGGAACTATTATAAGATGTGCATTAAGTTCAAAGCATATTGGCCGAAACGTCGGAATTAAGCTGTGGGATGCAGTGTCACCCGGGAATACAGGAAATGATAATTTACTAGCTGACGAAAAGTCTACGTGTAAAAGCTGAAGCTAAGCTTGGTATACAATGCAAATGTTGCTTGGAAGCCAGGGTATTGGAGGCAGGGTGGGCAGTTCCTGTCATCATTATCCAACCTAACCTTGTAATACTACCAGGTACAGTTGGAATCGAAGCCACCGAAGTGTTCTGGCGTACTTTACAAGCTATATCGGAGGTAAAAGCAGAGATAGTGGTCAGAACCTGAGACCTTTCGATTTCTAGTCAGACACCTCAACCACTGAGCAACCAGACCACTAGTGGAAAAGTTAGTCATAATATAAAAGTTACCGAACGCTAACTAGGTGCAGACCGCAATCTTTATGGTTATTCGATTTTTTTCGTATAAAGAATAGTTTTCATTGCGCTTTGTTTGGATTATTTCAGGATTGGTTAATCGACCCATGAAAATCCACCTAAAAACTATTTTCGGGATGGGCAGTAAGTCTGGGCCGAAGTATAAGTGCCCAGTTCCTTTTTTGACCTTTAATTTTCTTTTATCAGTGACATTAAGCTGCGATATCAACGCGGCCATTTTACTTTCCCCTGTTTGCTGTCATGAATTATTATTTTTGTGTTGAGGGTGAAGGAGAATTAGATTCGATTTCAGCGCTAGAAATTACGTGGGTGGGGAGCACAGGGCTTTACCCTTCTTGAAAAAACTCCACAGCTTGCTAAATAGCAGTCTTACAATGTCAGTGTGGCGTTTACGATTTTGCAACTTAAGGAAAAATGATCCACTTGTTCTTGATTTGTGTGGAATGCTTGTGCGTTCCGTTTGTCCACACCACAGCGCGTCCTCCTGAATGATATTCCTCACACTAACTCACTCTATAACTGTCATCCCTCTCACTGGAGAGAAAGAAAAATAATAATAATAATAAAATCGTAAACTGTGCACGCATTGGATGCAAACATTGAAAATCCTGGCTGCACAGAGAGATTCAGTTGCTCTTTCATTCAGGTTAAGAATAATTATTGTGCTGCTAGTGAGAAGCATTATGTTTTCCGATCCAGTAGTTGGTACTTTTGAGGACCAGTGAGAAATTTCTTTTCACCGTCACGCAATTCAGGCTCCAGTCCTAGGAACGATTTCGAGAGTGGAGTAATATGCGAAATTTAATCAGTCGCTACTTGCGCTGCAAGTAATGGACACTGAATGGGTAACTACCACCGCGTACAATATTGTGTAATCGTCTACAACAAGGCTGTCCATTCAATTTTGGAGATGGGCCACAATTTTGATTATATGTTAGCGTGCAGACCACATAATACTTGCCTATAGTTACACACAGATATATAAAACACAAAAAAAAAACAAAACATGAGTACGGTAACACAGCTAATTTATAAAGTAAAAGTATTAAAAAAAATGTTAATGAGACTTTTGCAGAGGTTTTTGAGCTAGTATTTTCTAGAACCGCTGCTATTGGCGGGCTACTTTGTGGCCTGCGTGCCTGGGGTTGAGCAGCCTTGGTCTACGATATTCTCAAGTATCGTAGTTAGCCCTGCTTAATATGCTCACTAGCTGCCAAGAAATAATCAGTGTTGTTAACTAAGCTTGAAATCATCCCTGAAATGCAATGAATAAATCTTTGTTGTTTTACATCGAAAATTTTGTGGCAGTATCAAGTTGTTAGAGATAAAAAAAAAAAATTAAAAACCTTGTCATTCTAAAAGTTTCTGCAAATGAATTTATATTTGCCATATGTATTCCGGAAATATCCACATCATTAAGAATGCGAGAGGCAGCTGCACAGTATTGTGATACTACACTATGAAAGTGCAGACCACTGAACGAATTAAACGTTACCAAAAGTATAGTATTACCTCAATCAGATGTTATCCACTGGATAAATTGGGCTTCATTATATCTGCTATTTAAAGAAGGTGCTTTTTTTGTGAACATCTCTCTTTCCCCTTCATAGATAATCAAAATGTATTAGTGACTATAAACATTGAGTTCTCCACATTGGTTTCATTAAGAAAGGACATTTTTTTTTCGATATCCAAACTATAAATGGCTAAATTATGAATAATTGAGGTCATGGGCATGAGATATTTCAGATTCAAGACGCTAGGGTTCACTGTCGTCGATAAGAAGCGATCTCATTACCACCAGATAGCAGCACCACGTATCTCAGAGATATTGATGAACTGAGTGTGTTTTATACAGTAACGAGCAACTCAGATACGAGTTTTCGTTCCTGTTGGGGAAACATTTCATCAGTTCTGATTGTATCGTAAGACGTTGTAAGTGTTTTGCTTCGTACCTATCCCAGTTGACAAACGAAAAATTGCTTCAAAAGAGCCCGTTTTTTTCCTTTATCCTACTACAAACTACCAATATTTGCAATTTTCGCATGAGTTACCTGGTTCTTATGAACCATTAACAATATCTTTCTTTATCGCATAAGAGACAGTTAGAAGAACTTCGTTTAAAAAGCTATTGGGTAGGAGTTATGTATTTAAACTGTTGAATATTGCTATCTGTGAAACTCAATAGGAATTCGAATTTCAGTTGTCTTGATGACGTAATTGTTGATGGTGTTGACTAAATTTACGGAAATGTTGTCCAAGAACGACTCACCGTGACTAACTAGATTGCGTGGCCCGTTAATCGGAGGTTTCAGCTACTTTCTGCCGTGTGGTTGCGTTTCGTGTGTTGCTAATGTAATTGAAGGTAGCTGTCCCTCTCCTGTCCGCCTGCGACTCTAATTACACCAGCGGCGGCAGCACGCTCACCTCATAACCGCCACCACCTGTGCGGCTCCTGGCGAGTAGTTAACCACTGCGTGTTCTCTGCTTTGTCTCACCGCACGCTCCATACGGGCTGAAGCCAGCGAGTTCGCCACAGCACGCTTGTTTGTATCCTCACTTACAGTGCACTACTTGATTGCTGAGAATTCAACTAACAATAGTTGTATATATACGGGGATGTCTCTCGTTCAGTTATCTGAATCACAGAACATTTTCATTTATTACGCAATGTACATTGCTATAATACTACATTCTTAATCAAATGAGTATAACATGTTAAATTTCTAAAATGGAAGTATATTTGCCTGAGCTGTATAAAACTAACAGTATTTGAAATCTCCGCACGTGTTCGGCCAAAGTGCAGATCCGGATCTAGAGTAGAGGGGGAGGGGCAAACTGGGGCACTAGAACCGGACGGCAACTTTAAGGTACCGGAAAAATCGTGTTTGAAAAGAGGCAGTTTATGTCAGGGCGATCTTTATTTACTAACTCCACTACTCTCCCGGGCGGACGACAATGAGGTGGCGACATTCGGGGTGGTAAAAATGGGCGTGGCAAAATAATGTTCGGAGGGGCGGCAATCTCACAGTTTATGCCCCGACTCCAAAAATTCCTAGATCCGCCACTCCCTAAGTGTGTAAATCATAACCAATTGCTTACACATTACGTAACAATATATGTATTCGGACTACACACAACTAACATTTATACTCTCATCTTGAATCGGAAAAACCGAGGCGTTCTCCAGTGCTACACGTGGACACAAATGATATTGTCAGAGATGAAAGAAAGCTCGAAGAACTCTTAATATCTACACAAAATCAAAATTCGAACTGGTGACTATAGATTACTAGTTCATTCGAGAGTAAAGGATTACGAGACGTATGTAAACTAAGTATTTGATTCATAATTAGTGAAGGGATGAGAATCTTCCGACTGATGACTATAATTTACTTTTGTTTCTGCAGATGACTCATGCGATGGCTGTTATCTTCGGGAGAAAGTCTTGAATAATGTGCTGTGTTCCACTTAGAAATCCGCTCCCATTAGCATTACTTCCGCTCCCATTAGCATTACTTCAGCGTGACAGCTCTGGAAGGTTAACTTCAAAGTGGTACCATTTTGTCAATATGTGTGTAACGAATAGAAATGGACAAAGAGGAACTTAGAATCGTATCCACCAATAACACTTCTTAAAATCTTTAAAAATCAGATGTATATCATATGGTAGGATACGAAGTTTATAAGGGCCAAACTGTTGAGACAGAGCATTTCATTTCAATTGATCTAAACGTATCGGCATTTTACGATGGTAGCGTGATCTCTTAGTTCGCTGTTTCGAGACCCTGTAACTGCTTTATAATCCTAACAACAGGAAAAGAGCCGAGGTCACTCGAGTATCTCACGAGTGCACACAAAATTTAATAATCGCAAACGTTGTCGAGTGTATTAAAGGGCGTTGACGTACAAAGAGCTCAACTTCAAAATCCCGGGCCTGCTATTCCGGCCGTGCTGATTACGTGCTGATTACGGCATTTAGACAGTTTCTCGTGATGACCTAGGCAAATGTGGGGGCAATCCTCACTCTCTGTCTCTATGCTTACGCATTTCTCAAATAATACTATTCGTTTATAATACAGACTACAGATTAGAATTTTGACAAACAGATGATGACGCTTCAGGTCATCCATTAGTCTAGTGCCCAATGCACAGATGGAACACGCATGCTATTATCACTCTGCCACCAAATAGCCGAACTCCACAAGGTTATCCCTGTCATAACAAGCAAAACCTTAGAAAAAAGTGATGCTGGCCTGCTCGCTTACCACTATGATTCTCTAGTTATTGATTATCGAAGCTTTCTGTGAAGTAGCCCAGGATGCACCCTTAATTACTAAGTGATTAGTTTCTCCTTCACGATGATTATTGAGAACCGAGCGTGGTGGGTGAGCGGTTAACGATCTGACCTCGCATTCGGGAGGACGCCGGTTTGAATCCTCGTCCGGGCATCCACATTTGGGTTTTCCATGGTTTCCCCCAATCACTCCAGTGAATGCCACGATGCTTCCTTCAAAACGTCAAAGACGTTCCTTCCCGTTCCTTGTCCCCAGTCCTATCCCGCCTCTAACGACCCCGAAGTTGATGAGGCGTAAAGCCATAATAATAAAAAAAGATTATTTCGAACTGAAATTAAGTCAACAGTTCAATCAACAAACAATATGGTCTGATGTAAACTAAATTCTTCACGAAAGTCACAATAGTATTTTGTGCCACCTCCATTCCTGTTATCACCTTAACGTAGAAATGCTAGTATCTGTTGAACTTATTACATCAAGGCTTGTCGTGTATCATTGGTAAATGGAAATTAGTTGGATGAGTGATTAGTGGTTGAATGCTTAGTTGATTTTCTGCGTATAAGTGTTGCTTCTGTACAGATAGACGAGAGTTTGAGAATGTAGTCTGTGTTTTGTATTGTGCACGACGATGAAAAGGGAAAGTGTGAAACACGATGCCACCCCATTCAGGTCTGCTCTACTGGAAGACAGTAACGGAGCCAACAACTTTAAATAATATAATATTCAAACCCAACTGACGATTTAACATCAACATTGCCGGGTGCCTTCAGTCCTTACCAGCCTGAGATAGAGATGTGATATAATCCAGCATCTTGGCACACAACTTGGTGGTTAGTAACTATTCACAACCCCTTGTGCTGCCCTTGCTCGACAAGTCCGAATCACGAGAAGTTCCCTGAGCACCGCTGTTTAGTCAGCTAACATCGTGTTTGGCTGCCAGGCCTCGTCTTGGTGTCTCATGCGACCTCAAACCACGATGAAAAATTCAGTCACACAGAAGATAATAAACAATAAAATTATCCCCCTTCCTGCCCGAGAGGATTATTTTCATTTCAGTTTCACTAAAAATAAATATATTCTGAATTTATCGCCCTGTTTGCGAATAAATATATGATTCATAGGAAACATTCTGAAGCCATGTAAAAAACTACTTGATGCTCTCGCATAACTAAACGAGCTAACGAAGTGATAACACTAGTACTTCGTTAAATCGGCTAGTTGCGCGAGAGCGTTTTATAATTTCTCAACGCCAAGACAAACTACGTTCCTATTGTAGCACGCAGGATTGTGGCGTACTACAAATATGTAGGCCTAAATATTTGTATTTAAATTTTTATATTCAGATTAATTTAATATTTATGAATATTTAGTAAATTAATTATCTGATCAACGTAATTGATATCCCAGGCTGCCATAATTTCTTAACAATTTAACTGAATAAAGGGGTTGCTAGTTGAAGGAGCAGGAGGGATTTTGAAACTGACGACGGTATTTCCGCTGGAAATTTCCGCAGAAAGCGTGGGCTGGCGCGAACTATTGTTCGCACGGCCAGGGTGAATAAGCACCACTAGCCGTCAAGGTCAGTGCGTTGAACCCGGCGTAGGGATACCTGTGAGTGGAAGGGGTGAGCGACGCGCGGGAAGGCCAGGGCAAATAAGATTGACTTCGAGCCTCATGTGGTTTTGGGGAGAAGTTAAACAACCAATGCCGTGTCATATACGGAGTCTACAGATGTTAATTCATGGCTTCTTTTTCATGTAACGAACCTTCGGGAAGGAGTTTCGGAAGAGGGAAGGAGAAGCGGCCATACTTGGTCATTCTGTGGTCAGCGATCGTCGAGTCCAGACTTCACGGTGTGGAGCGGTACTTTACTGACTTCGATCACAGGCTGGTCGATTGATGCAGCCCATACACTGATGGTACAACTTACCGGCCTACGCCACATGCCGCCGCTGCTGATGCTGGTGATTTTGGTAATGTGTTCCATCGCCCATCATTGTTTCATGGTTTGGAAAGACTTTGAAGGATCCGTAATCGACCCATGAGACAGAATCTCTGCTCAATTCCATTTAAAAGCTAGCTCGCAAATAACCTCATGAACGTTAAAGATCCCTGTAAATTCAGTTTGAGCCTTAATATTGTTCGTCCTTCTTTAATTCAATTCGGCGCCAAGGGATTTTATCCAGTAGTCATGTAACATTTAATTTTTGGCTTGTGGCCACGATGTTATCATGTTCTTAATTTTGTAAATGAAATATTTAACATTCAGTTTATGTTTGCTATCTTCAGGCAGACTGTAAAGCCGGATAGTGCTTTTGCTTGCAGGTACACATAATGTCTAACGTAACATTAAATGTATCCGGCTATGTACAAGCCATAGGAAAACAATAAATTAAGCATTGTATGTCTTTAATCAACAGCAATCCATACTACCTAAAAATTAATTTCATAATTAAAATCAATAACCAAATTAATATTAAAACCCACATCAATAAGTAATGACCCACAACCTCTCCCATTACACTATGTAGTTAACAATCAATTCCATTTTTAGGGATTGATAAAAATTATGAACATTAATTTTAAATTCGATACAGAAACAATAAGGGGTATAAATGCATCAGTTTATTATAATCTATCGATGGTAAAGCATAGTTTCTTTTTAAATCTTTACACTAACGTACATGCTAGCTGTCGATGGAAATATATTACTAATTTTTCCGCTCTTCAGACAATATTACCAACTTCAGCATATGCAGACGAACTGAAGAGTTCCAGTGGTAAAAATGTAAGTAACTGTATGCTCACAAAATATAATCAAAGTATTTTGAGAAAGCAAATGTAACTGTGAAATTTCAGTAACCTGTTGTTCGAATTCTATTAATTTTGCTGTCCAGAAATTATAAGCTAGGGCTGAAATTTAGCAACAGTAGAAGTTCATAGCTATAATTCAGTCTGTAGCCTTACTCAACAACAGGGGCAGGTTCGCATTTCGCTCACGAAATCACAATTTCATCTCCTTAAGATGTTACTAAGAGACATTTCTAAAATTATAAATTAGAATTTATATTTAATCTTGCATACTGAATATCTTGATCATTACCTGCAGTTATGCAGACATGAATGTATAGTAAAGAAATGCAATATGTTTAGAAGTCTTACAGGTAACCAGATATGCCAACATTTGTTAGTAAATAACACTTTAATAATCATGCGTATTTGCCAGCCCTGTCATGTTTCAGGCCACACAAAATATTGTAACAGAAAATTTAACATTTATAAACTTGACAGAAAATGGGTTTCGGGCAGTCGTAATTCTTAGTTATTAAAGGGAACAAGCATGAAGAAACTAAAGGCTGTTTTTAACGTTGTAAATGTTAGATATATATATATTTTTTTATATTTTTTTTACGATTATTTCGTTCCTCCCAGCTGAAGGCTGGGAGGCGGGCTGCTGGAGAGTCACCGAGACTCTTTTCATCCTACTAGTCTACGGGGAGGGAAGGGGATGGAAGGTCGGCCGTGGCCTTGTAGGGAACCATCCCAGCATTCGCCTAGAGTGGTTGAGGAAAACCACGGAAAACCTCAACCAGGATGGCCGAACGAGATTTGACCCTCGTCCTCCCGAATGATAGGTAGGAGGCCGGAAACGGCCTCCTCCCATCTCGGAGGTTAGATATAGTCATTTCTTTAAAGGAACAAGTGACATTAATTGGCTGAGAGATAATAAAATCTTTAACTGGATATTGGAAGTAACACCGATGAAGAGTCGAGGCTTGCGCAATTAGGGTCCCGAAACCTAAAGATCTTCACAAGTGTGGATATGGCCCAAAACATGAGCGCCTGACTGTTCAGGTTAAGCAGGGTACCAGCTGCACAGCACGTTACAGCAGGCACCACGTTGCCGCTCGCTCCGCCAGTGAAATCCTTCGATTCCAGGCAAATTTCTTTCAGGTAGTACCTATTAAATCCATTAGGGTGTTATGAGAATTCTGAACTGAAAATATTGAGTATTATCATTATTTGGCAAAGTAACCACAAAATAAAAACCATTCCTATTTTCGTTTACACCCTAAGTAGTTTACGGAGAATCTGCTTTTAGTATTTCTTGTTTAAATTACAGGATATGGTCCGTTTCTTTTTGTGCGTGAAACTTTAAGAAGAGATTTACTTTCATATCATGTATATAACCAAATCAAGGAAATAGTTTGAATTTTGAATCGTGAATAATTCGCGGTGATTCGTTACTAATTGTCACTGGTACTAGTGCAATTCAGTTAGTAAGAAATTAACACCCATGCCACCAAACAACAGTCACAGTTTCGTGCACATGTTTGTAAAACATGAGGCATTACATTTAAATGATCGATTAGCCCTCCTACTATATGGTTGCAGCATCCTCAGAGTATTTAAGACTTCACCCCCTTAGCAGTAGTTACCATAGGAAGAACCCTGTAGGCAGTGAACGTGTGCTAATGGCATGTGATGGCATTTTGTGAGCGCGGCGCCTTTGATGTTAGGTGACAGTAGGAGTGAACGTGGCATGAGGTGAGAGGTCAGACCGTGCCGTCCAGGATTAGCACCTGCAGTCTGTCAGTCACCTGCTCTGAGCCGATAAGCTACCTTGTCACATCAAAGGCGCCGCTCACTGCCACCCGCCACAGTACTGGAAACGTCTGCGTCCACACTGGCTATTCATTACACTCGCCTTTTATCACCGACAAGGTGTAAGATCGTAACCGTTTATTTGCGAACGGTGGCAGGTCTAGAATAGCTCACGATTTTAAGGTCAAAATTCCCTGACTGTGTTTGCTCTATGGTTTATAAGAGTTCCTCTTTTTAAGGTTAATGGGATTGACTGGTTTACTTGATCTGGCTAAAATATGAAGTTAAATTTTCACAATAGGTTCGGCCATCCTGATCTGGTTTTCCATGGATTCCCTAGATCGCTCTAGGCAAATACTGGGATGGTTCCTCACAATAGCCCATGGGCGCCTCCTGCCATATCCCGTATATCCCTTCCAAACCATTACCTTTCCTGATAGGTGCAATGCACCCTCCGCCAAACACTTTTAGTGAATCGCGGAGTAATAGTAATAGTAGTAATAGTGCAATAAAAAAAATCATCCACGTCTTTGCTTTTAATAGCTTTAATCCCAAGTCTGATGTCCAATGTAAATACCTAAAGACGTACAAGCAGCAACCAGCGTGATAGTAGTGACTGAAAGATTGCAATAATTGGAGTGACTTAAATGAATCGTCAAATACAATTTCACTACATTTTTTAAACGAAAACTTTAAAATTATATTTTTTACTAAATGGACGTATTTAATTTAAAACGAAGAGCTACGCACAGCAGACTTAGTGGAAATATTCTGACAGATCATTTTCTCATAGCCACAATATTGTACTAACATCTATGGTCACTGCTGTTCCCCCAACAAAGGCCGGGTGCATGACATCAATATACAGTGACATCCGCGAGTACAGTAATATAGATCAAAGTAATAGTAATAGGATCAAAGGTTTTCATTCCTTCTTGAGGTCAAGCTGACTTGCTAACTTGACCTGTATTTTATCCATGGATCTCACTCGCCATAATTGAAAGACCTGTTTAATTAGTTGAAGGTTATTATCGTGCGTCAAACCAGAACCCGCCCGTATATAAGAGATATGAATTCAGAAATGATCTTAACATTAATAAGTATTTACGTAAAGGATAACTTACTACTAAGCAACTACAAACGATAAGCTCAAGGCAAAGTATGATAAATCGGCTACGTGTGACTAAGAACCAACACAGTAATACTCTGCGATTGATTTCTCTATACGTGGAGAGCGATTCCGGCGTCTAACGCTTTCAAATACTATGTACTCTATTTTAGATTTGTTACTCTAAACCTATGCGTTATCCTTACCCCGCAAGAAGAGTGCGAACCCTCTATTACATTTTTAATTTAAATAGAATTTAATAGACATATATTACATTATCCAGCCAAGAAGTACATGTGAAATATATGTGATAGCCATCACTGGATGGAGCAACTCGTGCATAGTGCAGGTTCCAGCAAAAAGAATGGATTCCTGCAGAAGACATCACAGATATCCTGAAAAATATTCATTTTTATATACGGCCCTTAGGGCAGTATATGAGCATAGCCCCACCAAATCTTAATTTTTTTATGCATGTTAAATAAATGATATCAGTACGAAGCCTAATATGCCCTATGTTATATAACTTGTCACTGCGATCCAAATAAGTTGCTAATAGAAGTCGTAAATCAAAGAGGTTGGTAACAAAATAACGAAAGGATTAAAGACAAAACTGCGTTTACTCTCCTCCAACTTTCGCCTAACACTGCTATAAAGCTGACTGAGTGAAGATTATTGTCCAAATTATTGAAGTTGTTTCACGTTCAGCCAAACGGTCCCGGCACAACCTCTGCGTCAAGTTTGTTATTCTTGCGTAAATACTGAGAAAAAAAAAAGCGGACACAAATAGCACGACTCTGCTATGTAATTTTTCAACACTATTAACCAATGAATTATGATACAGACCTCACGCCCACAAAAGTGGATCGGAAAGTTACGATGGACTAAGGATCAAATCCCGGGCTTGCGTACCGGGAGTGATGATTATGGTTTCAGACTCTTTTCCGCATTCACATAGGCAACACAAGTTACACGTTTCACGAGTCACAGACAGGTGGCAATGAAAGCCATCGACTACGGAGGGAAAAAAAGAAACGAAAGAAAGAAAGAAGAAATATAGAATTCTCGTTCAGCTTACTTAAAGCAATCAATCTTTTGAACGTTTGAACAACTTGGTTTGTACCATACACAAGCAGTTTTTTTTATGCTCGTTATGTGCGATACCTTATATTTTCTTACAATTTAATTTGATCAAGATCCCTGAACGGTCAGCAGGAACTCCAACGCTATTGATTGAGGTGAAATCTGATGTAGACAAAATACGCTGATCCTCTTTTACTAAAAAGATGTGATCTGAAAATTTCAGGAAAGTTAAACACACTCTATAGAAATCTGGAATTATTTCTTTTTTCCACACTTTTACACCGTTGGAATCATCAGAAAAATTTCCCTTTAAAAACGAAGTTATTTTACATACTTACGAAACTGCAGCTACATCTAAATATGTAAAACAAACTCTTTGATTCTTCTAGTTTCCAGTCTCTAAACATTGATCCGATGATTCCATTTTTCACATTGAAGTGCCTTAAGTTTGGCTACATTTTTATTCGTATCGAAACACCAAAAACTAAAAAAAAAAAATTGTTGTTTAATAGTATATTCGAAAAATCCGCGATTACTGCACCACGAGAAATGCGTCACTTGAAATATTTCTGTCAATGCTGGTAGCAGACAAAAAAGTAATTAAAAACTTATTTGTGTGTTGAAGGTGTTAAAAAGTTATCATGTACCCAGGTTTTGTTTTAATATGTAAGTTGAAGAATGAGTATATTTAAAAGTGCGAATTTGTAAATACTTCTGGACAGTAATACGTAAATACAAAGAAAGCATTTACTTAAACATTCAGAGTGTTTCCCTCTCATCTGATCATCGAACTTTTGAATGAGTTTCCTATAGAAGTAGTTCAACATATTCACCGTTTGTCTTGAGATTCTGTCACCAACAATGTAAGTACGTTGTATTCTGCCTACTGCAGTACTTGGCACTCCATCACATACTCTATTTATCCAGGAACATTATTGAAATATTCTAGTAGTATTAAATTTGGTATACCAATATGCAATGATACCAGACTATTTCCATCAATCGATCGGTTTAGCGTATTTTGTGACGTATTAACAAACATATTATATCGATTTTTGTTTTGAATATTATCAGGAGAAACTGATAAAAGCATTTCAACGTAATTAGGCTAAGCTTTGAGGTTTATTGATATATACTTCACTTCGTCTAATAAGACAGACTCCGCACAATTTCAGATGAATGAGTTGATAAAAGCTATTAAAACGTGCAAAACTGGTAAAGCAACAGGACGATATAACTGCGGAGCAGCTCAAACATTTTGGTGCCGTTGCAATGGAGTGGATTTTGCGTCTTTACTATAACTGCCTCCGAGGTAAACAGATTCCTAAGATATGGAGAAAGACGAAAGTTGTTGCCATATTGAAACCTGGGGAAGACTCTTCTATCGCCAAAAACTATCGCCCTATTTCTCTGTTATGCCACCTCTACAAATTATTTGAAAGGATGCTGCTTGATCGACTGAGCCCAAAAATCGAACCGAAATTGATTCAACAGCAAGCGGGTTTCAGACTTAACAAAAACTGCTCCGCAGGAGTCCTCAGTCTGTTTTGTGTTAGGGCTGATCACAGGAGTGGCTTTTGAAGATCTCTCTGCTCTGCAGTGTATGACACCGTACAGCATAACATCCTGTTACATTCTATATCATCTTAAAATGATTTTGAGTTTACAGAAATCATACGATTTTTTCTTCAGAACCGAAGGTTTCGTCGACAGTATTCAACATTTACACTAATGATCAACCCCAGCCGCAAATGACTCGAAGTTTTGTCTATGCAGATGATTTAGCACTAGCAATACTAGCCAAAGATTTTGAAACAGTGGAGTAGCGTTTAAGTAATGGTTTACAATTTTTCACCACCTACTGTGAAGACAATCAGTTGAAACCGAATCCATCCAAAACTCAACTATGCACCTTCCATTTACGAAACAGATATGCCAACAGGACACTGAAAGTCAGATGGAAGCGAGTAGAACTAGACCACTGTTTCAATCCAAAATATCTCGGAGTTACACTACTTCGCTCCTTCACTTATAAAAAGCTTTGCTTAAACACAAAAGACAAAGTTTCATCCCGCAACAATATTCTGCGGAAACTCACAGGAAACATGTGGGGTGCACAATGCACATCCCGCAGTGCTCCGAACATCAGATCTTGCACTGTGCTATTCTGCTGCAGAATATGCCTGTCTCTGTTTGCTATAAGTCTGCTTATGCCAAACTAGTAGACGTAGCGTTGCATGAAACCTGCAGAATACTAACAGGTTGCCTCAGAGCCATGCCAATTGAAAAACTACAGGGTCTGGCAGGAATCGCACACCCCTGTTATATGATGGAACGTAGCTGCAATGTCAGACAGAAACAAGGCTAATCAAATCCCTTATTCGGGCATCAACTTCCCAGACAAAGGCTGAAATCAAGGAAAAGCTTCCTTAAGACGACAGCTGCATTAGATGTACCACCGAAAGTTGCCCGGCTCAATCTGTGGCGAGCAAGAATGAGTCTAAATCACTGGGTACCTAGCTCAGAGGCACTACCACGAGGTGGTAATCTCAACTGGAAGACCTGGAGAGCGCTAAATCGGCTGAGAAGTGGAGTGGGCAGGACCAAGGATAACTTGGCAAGACGGCATTATCTTGAAGATCTAAATACTGCGTGTGAATGTGGCGCAGAACAGACCATTCAGCATTTATAAATTCCCCGCGGTGCCCATCAACCTACACTCTGCAAGACCTCCTTCGCGCCAGTGACAATGCCATAAATACAGGAAATATGTTAATAAATAACTTCATCTTAAACATATTGCTTTTGATTTCTAAATCCCCTTGTTAATATTTCTACGTAATTCTGTTACACCCCTTGAGTTCCTCTTCTCTCAATATATACAATAATAACTGAACTTTGTTGTTGTTGTTATTGTTGTTGATTTCTTTTTATTATTATTATTAAAATGAACTGATCTGAAACATTTTCAGAACTTCCATCCACAAAATCTGAAGTGGACGAAATAGTTTTCTTATCTGATTGTATTCGACTTTGTTTTAATCTTCTGTCCTTAGTAACGAACATATCTATTTGCCAATAGGATAAGTAGATATAGGATTGATATATTAAATTATTTTCATGATACCTTTAATTCTAACAGAAAAATTTCAACGAAACGTTTGTGCAGTCAACGTAAAAAGTAATTTTATACAACATATACTTGTATATATATGAACCGCGATGAAGTATTTCATATACTCTTCGTTAACATTTGAAGCAACATCACACAAACGAAGTTACTGGTAACAATGAGCTACGTTTGTGCAATTAGTGGTTTTTGTAACGAAGCTTATGAAACAAATAACACTGTTTTGTTCAGAGAAATTGTTTTGTGTTTACGTTTTATGCACATAATGAACCATCCAATTAGAAACAAAAGTTAAATAATTGTACCGTTTTTGTTTGTAGTAGCTGAAGGGCATGCTTTAAGTCAATATAATTGGATTTATTACGTGATTCCTTCAGTTAATTGTAACATACTCTGCCACGTCTGTTCGAACAACTAATTATTAATGTAATGATGCATAATGTTTTTAAGCAACTTTTTGCAATCGCTTGCAATACTATAATCATCAACACATGAATATCTAAACTAGTAATTAATGTATAGTCTAATAAGTTAATCTTCCAAATTTTTCTTTTTTATTCATTAAGCTCTAAATAAATCGAAGGAAAATTTATCATTTATTTGCTTCAAGTCATGTTCAGAATCTCTTGGATTTGTTTGCTATTTTTGTTCATAACACAGGTAAATTACATGCTGTTTGAGCAGAGACTTAAGTGGGGACCGTGACACGTTGCAGTCGCAGTAGTCTTTCCAACCAACGGACTCAATGATACTCCTCATGAAGACAGCTGGATATACGGGAAGATTTCATTGCAGGCAAGTAATTCTTAAACATTCTACAACAGATCAAGTACTCTGTAGAATCTTAAACCGGTTTGCTACTGAATGAAATCTTCTAATGTTTCTCCGTTTCATGCGACCTGATGTTTACGAGTGTTTACCAATTTTTTGTCAGGAACGTGTGATAAGCTGGTTAAGTGATTTGTGTTATCTCAATACTATTTTTAAAACTGCTTAACTGATGGACTGCTTAATTTATTAGTGAGTGCGGTGGGTGAGTGGTAGCGGGAGGTCGCGGGTTCGAATCCTCGTGCGGGCATCAAGATTTGGGCTTTCCATGGTTTCTGCAAATCACACTAGGCGAAGGCAGGGATGGTTCCATCATAGATCATCCTTCCCGATCGTTGTTCGCAAACCTTTAATCACATCGACGTAGATGAGCCGTAAAGCCAGGTTTCTTTTTAAATTTATTCTGCAGAACTTTGCAATAGTAATAATAAAAAATTTACGAACCCTTCAACCCCTTTTTGAGAAATGATGTGCGATTGTAAAATCAGTCTTTAAAATCCATGTTTATAGTTTATGTTCTCGTTTCCTGTTGTTTAATTGTTTTAAAAGATAATCTTAAATTAAAGCTTCACTAGGTTTCAATATTTTCCTACGAAATCATGCTCTCTTGGTTGAGAACTAGACGATTGTATGAAAATGTAAACCTTGTGGCTCAATATTTTGTAATGCCGGTGGTTAAAATTTCCGAATTCTGGAAGCATTTGCTATGAAAATCTGACTGGGAAAAATTATTGAAAGGCAAGTATGAATTAAAAAATTGTACAGCTTAGCGCCAATTTATCCTGGTAGTTTTACCTCACTAGTCAAATGTCTCTTAAAATAGTAACATCACTTTTATTTCGTGCAATACATTTTTGGACTTATGACAGTTGATCATTTAAGAATGAAGTTTCCTCGGCATCGTATTTGACTTTTCTCGGGAAACTAACCAAGTGAGTCCACTAATAAAAGATTCAGCCACCAAACTCTTTCTTGCTACTGTGAAGTAACTGTTCACTTGACAATGACAACAGAGAATTTCGTCTCGGGACTACAAAAGAAAATTTTATTCAGCTCATCTTTTGAGTTTGGTGTGTATATTATAATATCATCATATTCTAAAAAAGTGGATGTATCTATACCATTTCTTAAAGTAAAAAACAGAAAAGGCTAAATTTCGACATCTTAAAATACATAAACAAACAGATAAAAAAAAAAAAGCTTTGCGTGAGCAGTTAAACGCTACTGTAAGATGAGTGATAAAGATCTTCTGGTCATTATTATTTCTGTGCGTCTTTGGAAACTATCGTACTTATTAGAAAAAAGATATTCTCGTATCGCTTTGCTGTCACTGTGCTGACGACCACAAGCTCTAAAATTTAAATAACAAATGGATGTCTAAGAAAATTAGATTTTATCAAAAGCTTAACTTAGGGCGTAATTGGCTACTTGTCGCAGTGATTGCTGTCTGATGGGACTGCGTGATGCTGAGGCGTTGCTCTGCGGAGTGCTCTGAGGGCTTGCGAGCCTCCAGAACTTGGGTCGTTGCTCGCAGCTGTCACATAATTCGGGCAGCCGCAGCTGCGCCGACTCGCCACGCTGAGGTAATGTAACGGCCGCTACAAATATTAAACTCGCAGCAGTCGGATAAGGCCGCGAACAGCTCACTAGACACAATGGCGTCTGAGATACTATCACTATCATAGGCACAAGGGGCACGGCGTGTATAACTGTTCCACCGAGTGCTGAGTTGTGATTTGAATCGGTACGGTGACCAATCCGCACCGAAGGATAAGATCAAGGAGACTTCTGTTGTCCAATTATTACAAGACGTACTTCTTTATCTTGGAAGATCGGTATATCTATAAATAATTTGGTATACAAATGACATCATTTATCCGTTAAGCAGACTCAATTTGGCCGACATAAAACACGATCATCGGAGCTGCTAGAAATGTAGATAGAATTTCGACTTTTTCTTGGCAGAATTAAAATTATCGGTTCAGTATTGAGCATATCATAACGAATGACACTATTAATGTTTAATGGAAGCGTTGCCAGTTTACAAATGGAGGTCGGACATTCAGTTCAGATGATAAATTTGAATAAATGACGCGTTAGGTTCCTTGGGAAATTCAACAGCAGGTTCGACACAAGGGCCCAGCCTTCCAAATTTTGATTCTCCATAATCACTCGAAATCATTGCAAATGATACATGACATCTTCATTAATCCATTATCCTTATTGATAATTTTTTTCCGGGCTCTAAAAGTCCTATAGTTGACAAGCCATCAAACGGAAATGAAAAACAACTGGGCCAATCTTGTAGTAACGCGTTTTTTCCAGAAATTAATTTCCTCATTAATAAAGCGCCATTGTAGTTGTAAAAGCGGATTCTTTTTTTGCGGTAACTTTCATTAGTCTCATATGGGTGCAGTGGTGATATTGAGATATCTCCCGTCGATATAACAACCGACCAGAATACTAACAATTACTATGTCAGTTGGTGAATTGCGAATCATTACTTATATGAAAGCGAATCTAATGACGCAGCATAATAATACCAAACATTAGTCTAGATCGTCTGAATAAAGTGGTCCCAATAAAAGCAGTACAAGCGTGTGTTAACATGTTCAAAAAGCTAAAGGAGGTTTCATACCTTTTTACACTCTTACTATTTTTTAAAAATGCTTCTGCCATAAATCAGTTGTTAAATAGATCATTCAAGCTTTATCTGGTGAGCGTTAAGTGAATAAACATCGAAAATTGGCCCTCAGTCGGTGGCCACTTTCAGACACTTTTTGAAACTTAAAGAAATCTGAAAGGTTCTAAAACTACAAAATAACCTATTTATTTAGTAGCAATAATAGTTTACAACTTATATTTTCAACACAATCTTCTTTATATTATACTCGCCGACCAGTAATAACTTATAATGTTTTTGTCACGACATTCCACCACAACAGGTTTACGAAGTAAATAAATATTAAATGATCCATTGAACTCTTCAATAGTAAATGTTTCTTATACCATAAAACTTTGATTATATAATATTTTGTTTAAATCGTACCACTTCTAACGTATTGTAGCACAAGGCTATTAAAAAAAAACTGGCACACTCTTGAAGCACTAAAAACTATTTCAATACGGATTTAGTAGACCGTTGTATTTACTAAATGGTATTCCTTGTCCTCTCACTCAGTTAAATTATTCGCCGGCTGTCAAGAAATACTTAACATCTAGTTCCGACAGTTGAATTAGAGCATTCGTAGAGAATGACGGAAGAGTGGGTGATTAATATTCATCAAAATGTGAACACCACTCACACTACCTATCAATATTAAGGATAAGAGGTTCCCCTTCAAAACCGACGCACTTTCCCAGTGACCGGCTATCTCCTTCAAATCTCGGCTGTTGAGCGAACTACACTCTGACCTCTGAAAATATCGAGTGATCTCCGAAACGGCTTGATAACTGTACACGATTTCAGGCACAGCTGAATTTGATCTACGAATTATACCAGCAACCAGTGCTTCCATCTTGACGCTGTAATTCAGAGAGCAGTCCCACACTCACTGACTCACTGTGTCGGCGAAAAATATTGAAGCACCAACTGCGGTCGCTTCTCCACAAAAACACACACGCTCTCCAACTGCAAAATGACCAATGGCCTCCATTTGAGTGCTGTCCTCATATTTATGGTTTCGCGCTGATGGTGTAATAATTTCGTCAGTTTGCATGCTTACACGCCACATTCTTCTGTCTATTGTGCAAAAAATTTCCCTTCACAATGGATTTGACAAGGAGGCAGATGCTCAAACCACTAAAAACGTCATAACCTGTTGCAGCAAATACAGGCAAAAAATATCTAGCCAATTTTGCAACAGTTAAAATCTAGAATGTGGAGCCATTTCATCAATGCATTTATCCATCGTTACGAGCCTTATATCAGGGACTAACCTGTATTAGACAGAAATGCAAATAAACTTCGAAGATTACACGTTTCGAAAACTCCTTCATGAAAAACTGAGTTTTAAGGTTTCTGATATAATGCTTTGATAAAATATTGAATCAATTATTATTTAGTAACAGATGAATCTCATGAAGATCCTGCATCTTTTAATATTAAATTTACTTTTAGCAATAACTAACACTGAATATTTATTTGTCACATATCAAGATGTGTGTGCCACAACTGAAATAATCTGTACTAGAAACAGAATATTTTTATTCTAGCTTATGGAATCTGACTAAGAATTGCGACAACCAGTATAAGAAACATACGGGTGAAGGATATTTTAGGATAGTCAGTGAATCACTAAATACGAAACGCGTTGGTTGCGTTCTGAGAACAAGTTTACTAGAGGACTTCAACTATGGAATAAAATAGCTTAAGAGAAATAATACAGTGATCAATAACATATAACCTAAAATGTTCTACTGACCATAAAATATATGAAGTGTTCATTTCTGGAAATATCTGCATTTTTCTTTAGATTTAGCAGGAGTTGATCTGTAGACTGATGTTTGTCACATTTGTCATTCGTAGTTACGGTCGTATGACAAAATGTGCTAAAATCTTAATTAATTGTTTTGACTAAATATTCACAGAATGATATTAAATGTTTGTTGTTCCACTCTGTGTTGCTTTATAATGAAACTAGACAGTGTAATGGGAAGATAAAATAAATCAAATATTCACAGTGAGTAAATGAAATCAAAGGAACTCACAAAACCTTTACGCATCCAACTTTGTCCTCCAGATATAACTAATGGGCGGGTTTTGTTTATGGCGCTTTAAGTGAGCTGTCCAATCAAAGCTCAATCTTGGATTGTCACATCTAGTCCCTGAGAAATATTTTTAACAATTCTTCCTATATTTTCTATATGCTCGGTTTTTATGACAGGACCCCAGGCTTAGTCCATGTACGAACGTATTGACATGGAAATTAGTATAACAGAACTGTCAAATTTAAACTAAATTTCACGCCTTTTTCGATCCGCCTTCAATCCGGAGTAGTAAGCATGGACGTGAATCCTCAACCGCTGTGTGTCTATAGAAGATTATCCGAGTTTCACAATTAATTTAAGACTACTTACTGCTTTCTCATTTCGTGATGGGATAAAATCGTCGAGCGTAACAAACTCGTGCTCATTCTGCATGTCTTGGACGAAGTGCCGGACAAAATAATTTTTGATTCATGTAAAAATTTATTCAGTAACAAATAGGAACCTGGCAATAAAGCACCGCCTAGATTAATGTCCATACACTCCTTTGATGATTCAATGGGAATATGTCATCAACTTGCACGACACAGTAACAGGATGGGCAGATGAATTAGTGTCAGTGTCGATGCTCTCGTGTGACACTAAAGCGATTTTATTGCTTTCTCGACATCTCAGGCATTTATCACTTGATTGGGTAACTAATACAGGACGACACTCTTCTTTTCAAGATTAGCCATATACAAGTTCATCATAACCAGTCATAATAATGTTTTATGAACCAAAGCATTTGATTCTGACGAGAGTAATCGATTGAGGTCTTTGATCTTTTGGAAATAGAGTGGTAGTGGATTTTGATGTACACAATAGATTTTAAGATGCAGTTTAATTAAATTGTTTATTTTAATTTAATTACTATGGTAATATTCTTACTTACCTGCTTCAGAATTTCACAAACTATTATCCTAATTCTTTAACAGTTTCGGGTAGATTATAAATAATTGGCCTCTGCGATTTATATTAATCTCTATCTACCTTTGCCTGCAATCAAATACTAGTTTATTATAATGGTCAGGTCTTCCATGAAACTGCTTGTAATACTTCTACCAATATAAGCCTTAAACATTTTGAGCATTATCTTTACCAATCTTCCAATTTCTACCAAACCAGCTCCATTATAATTAGTTACAGATTGTTTTCGACGGTAATTTACAAAACTAATCTCGCTACCAGTTTCGGTACTCTGGCAAAGCCTCTATTTCACACGCATAGTTTCGACGCCGAACCAAGTTATATTTACAAATTTGTGATTATTGGGCTTTCTGGAGTCCTCCTTTGCTTGTGGAAACAACCTGAAATAATTATTTACATCGAAAGAAAAGGATTTAAAAATAGTTGTAATCAGTCATTTAATGTGACATACAAATTTTGTTAATTAGTGAGGTTTGTTTCGTGTACATGAGAAACTTACTGAATTGTTAAACAATAGTAATTCAATTAATTATTATTATTATTGTTTTTAGTGAAAACCGAGAAAGATGGAGAATATCTGCACGGATACGGAATAAGTGTGCTTAATCGTCTTCCAAGACAAATATAAATTGTTAAGAAATAACTGTGGGTGTAGGTTGGGATTGGTTTATGGAGACAAAGACGTAAGAAACCGATAGCTGCATCTAAAAAGTCAAGATAGAATACTGGAAATTCTCTTCAGGCCTTCGTGTCAAATGGAACATATATAACTTCATTTTCTCTCTGAGAAACGATTGATCAATCAACTTCGGAATTATTCAGCGCAGAAAGAAAAAAGATCTATCTAGCTGATATAATAAATTGAAGACGTAGTTTCATCTCGTTTTTGCGTGAGACACGCGAGAACAGGTTCGTATAAGTAAATTTTAAATCAGCCTTTGTACTGATCATCGAAAAAAGCGTCGAACAGAATGCTATTACTTTTATGCATGCGCAGAAGATATTCTTAAGAAGATATTCTTAAGGTGATGTTGTGGATAGTACCGCGCTGGTGGGTGAGTGGTAACGTTCTGGGCTCGCATACGGGGGGGATGCAGGTTCGAGTCCCTGTCCGGTCAGTTTCGCTTTTCCGCGGTTGCTCGAAATGAATGGCGAATGACTGGATGGTTCCTTCAAAAAGTCATGGCTGAATTTCTTCCATTTCGTTGCTCTTGAAGACCTGTACGACGACGTGGCCTAAATCTGAAAGCAACAAACGAAGGAAACAAAATTACAAAGATATATTTTTTATCATTTTCTGGCTCAAAAAGTAATTTAAGAAATTTCGGTATCGAATCAAAATTACAACAACGGTCCCCATTTAGCCGCCAAGGCTAAATACTAAAAAAAGTACATTTAAGAACCTTTGATTGGCGTCAAGCAACCAAAACAATTTAAAAGGGATGAATCCACCGGCAGAAGTTCACATTAATTATACAGTTTACACTAATTACTAACTCATAGGTTTAGCATCATAGTATAAATGAATCTCTGATAGTTCCCAGAATTCTCCTACGAAATTATACAAACACAGTGATATTGTAATCATTTGAAGTTAGCTTACACTATTTGTATGCAAATGGTGGCACTAACTACTCTTTCATTATATTCGTAGTGGAAAGCGCAAGTAAATCAATCCAGTGTGAAAGTTTTCATGATGATCTTACAGAAAAAATATAATTATTGAGAGTAAAAAGAAAGAACTCAAGATAGAAAAGAAGCATCTGGAAAACAAGGGTGAAATTGAGAGAGCATGATAGTTTTCGGATATGTTATCGTTAATTTGAAATTTGTTAAAGTAAGTTCTCTGTTGGGAAAGAAATTTAAAAATATTCTCTAATTTAATACGACGAAGAAAATAATAAAAAAACAACAGAAAAATATTTTTATTTGGCGTAGTTGAAAGACATCGTACTATCAGGCGCGAATTTCTGAAGAAAATTAGTTTACATTTGTTTAGAAATACATCTTCTGCTTCTAATTTTCTTAGATTATTTCGCACCACGGTGAAGCCAATATTAAGTTACACTGATCCGAAAGTATCTTTAATGCATTTAGTTGTTGGTCACTTGTTACCATAGCGAGAATGTGAAATTAACTCCTGGACTTCTATCCGCTTCGTATGACAGGATGTGAAGTGATTTGGCAGTTTTATGCCAAAATGTCAGGCGTTTTAGCTACCACACACAGAGCTTTAATACAGGGTATTCGCGGTGTATCAAATCGGTGTATTTCTGTTTCTGTTAAAGAAGAACTGTAATGTTCTTGAGGACTTAAACGGGATTTTTTCTGGCTTCTCAAGGTAGTTCGTTTCAAAGATTATGCTCGGTGAGGCTGGAAATAACATTTGAACAAATTAAAACAGTAAATGTACATAGTTCATCGACCAATTTAAAACGTCGGTTTCATAACGATAATTATATTTTGCATCATTGCTATTAAAACCAGAGTTTCAACAAGACGTTTGCTTTCCGATACTGGTGTTTACAAAATATGGTTCTACAGTAAAGTACAAGTGTTTAAAAGTAATACAGACATTTGGTTTCAGGTCACGTAAGGTGCTACAGTTTCTATTGATCTAGTGATGTTTATACTTGAATAGTTAAATTATAACCATAATGACTGACCATGCGATGTCCGAGAACACATCTTATAAAACGCTTAAGGCCTAGGTTGGCCTCAAACCGTCTTCTACTAGGAAAAGTTATTGCAACATTACATTACTCTGTTCTACCAAAAATTTTATAGACGGCTACAAGCACAAAGAACTCTGATCTTAAAATCTAGGAAACAGTGCCTAGGATTTCTTTTTTTTTATGGATTTATGCTTCGTTGACGTCGAGGTCATTAAAGGTGGCAGATGACTGGGGAAAGAAACGGGAAGGAATTTAGCAATTCACCTGGAGTGATCTGGAGAATCCACGTATCACCAAAATTTTGATGGCGGTGATTTGAACACACGTCCCCCGGAAAGCCAGCCCGAGTGTTACCGCTCACCCAACAGGCTCCGTTGGTGCAGAAGGAACGGTGATGCCACCATTTCTCTTACAATAAAAATTCCCCAGGTGCATGTCGCATAGCCTAGTGGAGGCCTAACACGAGGTTTGTCCTGTGAGTTTGTGGTCTGAGCTTACAACCTAGTGAAAAGTGGGTATAATTTTTTATTACTTTAAAGGGTATTTTTAGAAAATGGTGAAACAAATCCTTATTTTGCTACAGTTGATGAAAGCGAATGTGGTGTGCGTTTAATCTAAAATGTAGAAGAACCAAATTCATGCTTTGGTTTTTTTTCTACACTTATGGCTTTACGCCTCGTCGATGTCGAGGTCATTAGAGGCGGGATGGGATTGGGGACAAGGAATGGGAAGAAATTCGGATATGGCCTTCTGTAGGAAGCATCCAGGAATTCGCCTGGAGTGATTTGGGGAAAGCATGGAAAACCCAAATCTGGATGCCCGGACGGGAATTCGTACCGCCGTCCTCCCGAATGCGAGGTTAAGTATGAGATGTCGCAGAAGATCATGAATAATGAGACACATTGATACGGCGGCAACGTTAGATGATAATGTCCCTGCCTGCAGCACAATTAAAAAGTCGGTATCAAACCTGAAACAATTGAGAACATTGCTATAAGTTAATTTATTCTTTTGATCACAGTTCTCTGTCAAACAACGTAACCCATTCCTATCCATGAGAGGTGTTGTAAATTAATACTTTTTGAAACAAAGTTCCCTCATTTTATCATAACAGTAGTTAAGGACCATCTGATCATCTAGATATTATTTTACGATCTCAAGTCACTAGAGAAATTTGCTTGGAAATAATAGTAGACGGCAAATCACTGATACTAAGCAGAACAAGGTTATACCCTTCTTATCAAACGAAAGTATGAACTGTAATAAAAATACTTTTTATGTAGTCGTGTAATTTCAGAGAACCGGGTACTATATTTATTCTTATTTATACCTTATTAAAGGTGAATCATACTTATTTGGTTCAAATAGGTTTTGTTTAAACCTTATGAGTTTTCGACCCAATTTTATAATCAACTATCACTGACGTACTTCTCGTTTTGTGAAGATGAAAATTAAATTTTCTATTCAAATGAAATAATTTATCCAAACGTCTTTACGAATTAAGTTTAAAAAGGCAATAGAACATTTAAAAAATTATTCCCACATCAGTTTTGTTCTTTTTCAAATTCAGCGTTTGAATGTGTCCTCTGCGTTGAAGTGTCCAAGAAGGAGCATTCTAATCTTATTTACCATCAAAAAGAAGCAATTAGTTACCGAGTTAGTTAGCAATTAGTTACCGAGTCCAGTTTGTACAGATCATACCCAAACTGCGGCTCTTTTCACATAACATCAAATAATTATTTCCATGTGTTGCTTTACACCATTGGATCTCGGATTGTTAGAACCTCTTTTAGGATCCCACTTGCAAATACTGATAACAAAAATGCTACCGTACGATAAAAGTTTCAGCTACCTGAGTAATTGATGGAGGCTCGATGATAGAGCTTACTGAGCACTTACAGATGACGCATTATGTGCCTTGTGAAGATAATTTCTGAGAGACGTTTACAAACTTCGAAGGCTATAGTGTACAAACATATTCACCATTAAACGTAAATTACTGTTACTTTAAGCTGTAACTGACTAGTCGTTAGTCTACAGTTCTATTTTTTTTCATTTCTTCTAAAAAAAAAAAAAAAACTGTGGCCGTCACGGGACGCCTGAGAGGTGTGAAACATTGAAACTGATGCTTATTGAAAGAATTTACAATTAAAGAAAAACCAATAAATAAATAATGAGTAAAATAAATAAGAACATAGAGTTTCGATAATAAAATAAATATATTTTCTTATTATAATAACATATACAAAATATAAATACAAGACAAGTAAATATTTTTAATATAAACTTTTTTATGTTGCAGTTACGGAATATTATTTGAGGTATCATCTGTGATTTACCTGTATGTAACAGTAGCTATTGAAGATGTATTAGACGATATTAAAGAAATGATTGGCCGATGGTAGCTGAACTGTGTAACCAAAGTAGAGTGTGTTTCGTCTAGCAAACGCTGTGCATGGGTATTAGATATTTTACTGCACTTTGTTTATCTTTAATGTTTTGTTTCTTCTTGACCACTTGATCGTCAGTGTCACTTATATTTAAACTCGATAATAATGTCACTCAATTAAAAATCCTTAAGCACTTCGGACAATGTTCTTTTTAAAACAAAAGGGAGTAGAGTGTGACGGCGGAGAGGCGGTATGACGGCACAAGAGAGCCTCATGCGATTGTCCTTCACGGCCTACGAGTCGGTCTTACCCCCAAGGCGTGCCAGCAGATGAATACTTCTTAGGGTGATGTGTACATCACATTTGGTTGATAAACTACCTGATTTTCTTCACTATCGTACCGAAAGTTGAAAGAAATGTAAGAAACTTTTTTTCTGTCCTTTCCCTAAATGATTAATGGAACATAAAATAATCTCATTTTCTACTTTGCAAGACTCCGATTAGAAAAATTAATCGCATGAAAATTTCTTTCATCTGGAGAAATGTAGCGACATTTATAACCGTGCGATATCATTATAAATTAAATACGTTACAGTCCCATTTCTGAAGTCGATAAAGTGTGAGGACATATAATCCTACGATAAAAGAAATATTTACCCAAAAATATTTTCATTTTCTCTGGAAGAAAACCCTCATAGAAAATTAGGTATTCTCACACGCGCAGCCCACATTCAATGGCGAGTTACTGCTTGCAAACGTTGATGCCTAAGACAAGGCAGAGTGTTTCATAGTTTTTTTATTTTTCCGTCATCAGTCTTTCGACTGATTTGACGCAATCTTCCATCCCTACCTATCTGGAGCTAATCTCTTCATCTGTACATACCACTTACAAACCACGTCCTGTATATTATCTGCTTCATATATTCTAATCTCTGTCTTTCTCTACAGTTCTTCCCTTCCACTGTTCCTTCCACTAACAAATTAACCAATCCTGCTTGTCTCAAAATGTGACCTACTATCCTGTCTCTTCTTTCTGTGAGTTTCTTTGACTAACTTCTTTCCTCACCCATCATTTCCAAAACTCGTTCATTTCTTACTTTGTCTCTCCACTTAATTTTCAGCATTCTTCTGTAACACCAAATTTCAAATGTTTCAATTTTCTTTCTTTCCGGTATTCCTAAAGTCCATGTTTCGCTACTATAAAGTGCTGTGTTCCACACATAGAGTTTTAAAAAGTTTTTTTTTTCAAAGTCCTAGATCAATATTTGAAATTAAAAGATTTCTCTTTTCCATGAAGGCACTTTTCGTAAGTGGTATTCTGCTTTTAATATCATTCCTGTTTCGACCATCAGTTGTAATTTTGCTTAATTAGCATAATTCATTTACTTCTTGTATCGCATCCGATTCTATTTTCACGATCCTATTTTTATATGTAATCCACTGTGATTGGTATCATTTCAGATACATTTCATCAACTTGATTTGATTTATATTCAGTCCAAAATCTTCCATCAGTATTTTATTCATTCCATTTAGTAACTTCTCAGTATCCTCAACCTGTTCTGCTAATAGGACAATGTCATCTACAAATCGTAACAAAATGGATTTTTTCTCCTTGAACACTTATACCCAATTTTTCTTTCACTTCCCTTTTTGCTTCCTCTACATACATGTTGAATATTAATGAGGATAGATTACAACCTTGTGTCACACCCCTTTTAATTGGTGCATATCTCTCATGACTCACTGCTTTTATTATAGCCACTTAGTTTATAAAGTATTCTCCTATCTCGATATTTTAGACTCAACTTGATGAAAATTTTGAGCATCTTGGCCCACCTAACATTATCAGGAGCTTCTTCTAACTCAGCAAACGCCATAAAAGTATCTTTGTTTTTGTTGATCCGCCTTTCAAGTGTTAATCTTGAAGTCAGAATTACTACGCTTGTACCGCGGTTTTTCCTATACCCAAACTGATCTTCACCTACTATGTCTTCTACTACTCTTTCCATTCTTCTGTATATTATTCTGGTCAGTAATTTTGAATCATGTGATGTTAGACATATGGTGCGATAATTCTAACATTTGTCGACTTGTTCTATCTTCAGATATGTGAAGATGATACTTTTATTAAAATCAGGTGGAATTTCTCCTGTTTCATAACTTTTTGGTAACAGGTTGAATAATCTTTGGATTCCTTCTTCTCGTAGGGATTTCAGAAGTTCTGTAGGGAACTCATCAATTCCAATGGCCTTTTTTGATTTCAAATTCGGTCTTCAAAACAGGATAGTTTCAAAATACTTTGCTATTATGATAACATAACCACAGGAAGCAAAGTTAGAGGTTCTCTACACCGGGATAGCTATCTGCAGTCTGCCTGGCTTGAGTAGAAGGTAGTAAGTGCACAGCATGGAAGAAGAGTTTATGGACCCTATCTGAGGACAGACTTTCTACGATAAACACCCTTTCTTTATACGTGTAAGGAGTACTTACATATGTTATCTACCTGTCGTTGTTCCCTAATAACCAGCATTCACAACGAAAGTTGCCGAAATGATAACGTCGCATTTGGTGATCCAGTTAGCGGATTCACACTTCCATGTCTGCATGGCGCTTTTACAATTTCCCTCATTCCCCACTCGCAGGGAATTTTCATCAGACGAGCTTCAAGCAGGAACGGAGGAGAAGTAAAATATTCAGGACCCAATTTCACTGGCAGGGCATCCGAATGTAGCCAGCCGCCCAGGAATAGCTGTGGGGAAGCGGCGCGCGCTGCTATTGGTCTGTGTGTGAGGTGGCAATAGGGCCGGCCGTGGTCGTTACGATACCAATCGGCCGCGTCATCTGACTCGTTAAAGTGAACGAGCAGCTGCCACATGACGTGACACCACGAGAAACCTCTTTCGCAGGGGTTGATAGAGGAGAACATAGACTATGGGTTCGATTATATTCTTTCCTGTGCACAATACTGTACTTACACAAAACTACTTCTTGGTATGCGGGGCCGACAGGTAGCTGTATACGCTAGGGCCTGAAATTCGAAAGGACTAGAGTCCGGCCCTGGGTACAGCCATCAAGATTAGAGTTTCCTTTGGTTTCCCGAATTCACTCCAAGCGAATGCCACGATTGTTCCTTAAAAAGGACATGAACGAATTCCTTCCTGTACGTTGTCTTTCATCGTCTCCCGGTCGACTTTTATGACTCCGACGTTGACAAATCGGAAAAATAAACTTTTTGTTAGCCAGTGGATAGTTTGCTGGCTTTCGGTCGATAGTGTGACCTGTTCAGTCAAGCCTAGAGCATACAAGGTTTTAAGTAAGTAGTCATTGCTTGTAATGTTTGTACTGAGTTACAATCATCACAACAAAAACGATAAATTAATATACTGTACTAATGTCAATATAAGATAATTGGAACAGACGGAATGGCTCTAATTTCGAATGTGCTTTCTTCTACCATTCATTTGTTTAGCTCCCGAAGAATTAGGTGATAGGGAGAAAAGTATTTAAAGGCTGCCAAAGTTGATCTTACATCATTTTTATCGTCTGTACATAGCAAAGTTGCCAGTAAGTTTAATATATTTCATGCACAATGATCTCTCTAAGTGTCCAGCTTTGGTACCGTTGCATACAGTCATGTGATTGACTGTCGTTAGTGGAAGGAAAAAGTAGTATAGGAATGTCAATTTCACGTACACAAAATTGATCTCTTCTAACGACAGTTTATGTTTATCTTGAAGCACAGAGCTCATCTTAAGTGAACGTTATTCTTGCATCTTCAGAAAACTTGTACTTTACCTTAAACTACTTTCACCTACTCATAAGGGAATTATATATTTACATTATTATTTGTATGTATGAGGATAAGCCACTACGTTAAACAGACCTTATGTCATCGTATATAATCTGTGAACAAATCTAACAGATACGAGTTCCGCTCATTTCTCCTATGTCGTGGCTGGAATTTCAGTTTAACGTGGAATTCGAACAACAGACCGTCATAGCATACGCAGAAGCCCTTACAAATTCCTGGCACCACCGAGGTTTTAACTCGGACCGGAACCAGAATTTTTTTTAGGCGGGCGCTTTAAGCACTAAGCTGTCAGTCACGTAACTGGCGATAGTTTGGTTCTCGAATGGAATCCCTGTTTCTGTTGGAAATTTTACGGGTCTTATAACTGACCTTCACACCTGTCAAAGCTCTCTTTGTTCATGTGAAGTATGCTAGGATGCTCCGTGATTCGAATTACCTTTACCATGTAGGGGTACCTAGTTAGGTTAGGAAACCACCAATATGTTGAAGCGCAGCACGCTGCATCGAGGAGGTATGAACGGCCGTGATCCGTGTATTGCGCTTTTTAGGCGGTTTTCAGCAGCCATCAAGGTGAATGACCGGACGGTTCCCAGCTTCCGCTTTGTAAACTACACATTTCACAAACAAAAAATACATCAGGCATTGTCTAAAATACAATAGAGCGCGAATGTACTCCTTCTGCTAAATTCGAAAGAGGTAAAACTAGAATAGATTGTAATTGTAACGAGATTTGGGTCAGAGTATAGAACTGTATGGGATTAAATTAAGAAGTAAAGATTGGGTAAAGTAAACCGTTAAAGT
Organism: Vandiemenella viatica; assembly: GCA_031002005.1. Classification (NCBI taxonomy): domain Eukaryota; kingdom Metazoa; phylum Arthropoda; class Insecta; order Orthoptera; family Morabidae; genus Vandiemenella; species Vandiemenella viatica. Next base: position 343,160,979 of record JARYHS010008074.1, on the reverse strand, counting down.
ATCTTAAAATCAATGGCGAAATGTTAACCGTGGTTTGCCCTACTTTTCTGTTTCTGAGTGAAGTCAAATAGCTACAGAAATCTCAATAGAACGTCTCAACCGATTCCTTGATTTCACCAGTGTTATCATTTAACTGACTTCGCTTGACTGGTAACGATTTAGTAGTTGAGTTTACTACAGTGAGGTCAGTGAAGGATTGTTTTGCTCTATAGTGTATGTCTGCATTTTTCCTCAATTATGTTAGGCTCAAAGACCGAAAATGCTCATTTAGCGAAAAAAAAATAAAAAAAAAATGCCTGAAAGCGTTGTTGCTAAATCTAAAAGGCCACAATGCGAAATTCGCGTCTGTTCCAGGTTACATTCTCCACACACACGACGATTCATATTTTTTATTTTTATTATTAGACACTTGTAACGCGAAATGTAACGAGAATCATATGTATGAAATACATTAGATACTGATAAGCTACAACGCGTTGTGGCAGTTTTCAAGAAACCAGAGCGCTTTGTTGTCTTTTTTTTCGCTTAATTAACTTTTTCGGTCTTAGAGCGTAAGAGATACATCACCAGCTGAATGAGTTGTAGATTTTCTGTCTATCCGGAAAATTGTGGTTGATATGCTACATGACTACATGGTTCCTCCTTTAGTTGGCGAAAAATATAAAGAACAGCAAGCTTTCAGTTACAGACTTGATCTGTTCAGTGGCAAAGAAATAAGTGTAGGTATTACAGTATTATCGACAGCAAATCTGCGCTGCATTTTACTGTCAAGTAATTCCCTGAACTGCAGAAACAGATATTCGAACTGTTTTCTGTTTTATGGGATTTCTTGATTTTTGAAGCCACTCTGAAATACAGGTCTTTCGTGATGGAGTGAGTCACGTGTTCGACCAATCCATCAATTTCCGTATTTTTCAAAAATAATCCATATGAATGCTGGTATACTTCCTTATAGAAGGCAACAAAGGATCTCAATTCATCTCCGTTGCTTTTGCACTGCTGGAATTAAACGATCCCGCCAATCCCCAAATGGATTTCGTACTGGAAAACGCATTTCTCGTAGAGCCGGGAGAAAAAATTATTGATAGCGAGTGCGATGGCCCGCTCTGTCGTTCCGCCCGGCGAGTAGCTCCACACGTGCCAAAAACACGTCACGAGGCACAAAACTGCAGGCGGAGTTGACATGCCCTGCTCGTCACAAAGCACAAGCTCACGCACGTAATGTTCATTTAAGTTATTATTTCAGCAGTATAGGGGATGTTAAAAACCGTTTCTTCAACTTAGATATTTTTCTATCTGTAAAATGTGAAGTACAAAACATTTGTGAATGTATACTGTACACGACATTATGCAATTCGTTAGGTAGAACCATATGCATCCACGCATATATACACTAATCAGCCAGAACATTATGACTACCTACCTGCTATCGATATAAACACGTCCAGGTGAAAGCAGCTTCACCTCAAGCGGAGTGACTGCTAGTCAGACAGACGCACGGTGCATGTAGTATCAGTGAGCGCGCTATCCGTGTTTAGAATGAGGAAAGCACGCGATCTATCTCAGTTTAACCGATGGCAGATTGTGATCGCCAGGAGGCTCGGCACGAGCATTTCGAAAACTACACCACTTGTCCGGTGTGGTGAGTGTCTTCAAAAAGTGGCGAAGCCAAGGTAAAACCACGTCCGAACGTCGAGGGGTAGGGCGGCCACCCCACATTACAGATGTCGGACGTCGCAGGCTGGGCAGACTGGTAAAACAGGACAGGAGGCGAAATGTAGTGGAACCAACATCACACTTTAATGCTGGGCAGAGTATAAGTGTGTCTGAACACACAGTGCACCGAACACTACGTAGGCGACGATCCATGCATGTGACAATGTTAACACCACGACATCGGAAACTACAACAGAAATGAGCACGTGACCATCGTCACTGGACGTTGGTGCAGTGGCAGAGCGTTGCATGGTCTGATGAATCCCGATACTTCTTCATCATGCCGATGGGAGTGTGTGAATTCGTCATTTTCCAGGTGAGCAGCTTCTTAACACATGTATTGTGGGACAGAGACAAGCTGGCGGTGGTTCAATTATGCTCTGGGAAACATTCACGTGGGAATCCATCGGTCCAATGGAGCTTGTACAAGGCACCATGATGGCCAATAAGAATTGTACACTGGTTGCAGACCACGTACGCCCCTTCATGACGACCATGTTTCCCCAACGGCAGTGGCATTTATCAACCATAAGGCCAGGAGTATGATGGAGTGATTCGAGGCACACAGTGGCGAGTTGGAATTGATGTGCTGGCCCCCAAGTCTCCAGATCTGAACTGGATCGAACACATCTGGGATGTGATTGAACGTGGCGTTAGAGCTCATGGCCCCCCTCCCCGGAATTAACGGCAATCAGGTGACTTGTGTGTGCAGATGTGGTGCCAACTCCCTCCAGCGTCATAAAAAGGTCTCATTGCTTCCGTGCCAAAACATATCGCCGCTGTTATCCGTGCCAAAGGAGGACATACAGGCCATTAGGTAGGTGGTCATAATGTTCTAGCTGAGCCGTGTATGTCGAAATGTTTAACAGGTATTTGAGACACTGAAACGTACAGATCAGAAAAAAAATAAGAATCTAATTTTTCTCGAAATTCGGGCTATATCTGTATTGCGAAAGATATTGAAGGTAGTTGAATATTTTTTTTTTCTGGTATTATTATATCCGTATGTAGTACAGCTATCACAGTGAACAAGTCTTGTGTTTCATTTGGTGATACAGTTTCTATCCTTCAAAACAAGCAGTAGCGCAACGAAATGACTACTGCTTCGTGATATTCATATGTTTCTTTAAAACCCCAATGTTAGAAGCATTAAAAAAATATATGTACGAACTCTTTATTGCCCATACTTACTTATAACTGCTGTTTTAGAAATCACTGAGGCCTATCTGCAAACAAGTTAATTCTGGCTAGCAATGTTACTGGTAATATCCCTATTAAGATGTAACCTATTTCTGTATTTAAACGAAGTACAACTTACAACTGTTTGAGATATAAAATATTAAATGTAATCTGCATTCGTATGATTCAAGTAACGGTAAAACTAAAGTAAATATTTTATTTTTGTGAGAGTTACTATAGTAAAAATCTTTTCTTTTTTTTGTTTTTTTTGTTTACTTATGGCTTCATGCCTCGTTGACGTTGAGGCCATTAGAGGCGGGATGGGATTGAGGACAAGGAACGGGAAGGAATTCGGCCAAGGCCTTTTTGAAGGAAGCATCCCGGCATTCGACTTGAGTGATTTGGGGAAACCATGGAAAACCCAAATCTGGATGCGCGAACGGGGATTCGAACCCGCGTCCTCCCGAATGCGAGGCCAGAACGCTAACCGTTACACCACCACACTCGGTCCGAATGCGAGGCCAGAGCGTTAACCGCTCACCCACCGCGCTCAGTAATAAAAGTCGATAATATCTGTATTGAAGCGCACTTTAAAATTGCTTCATAAATGTTGCATGTTTATCACGTATAAAAAATGTGCTTGTCATTATTTTCATTGTTTATTTATAGTTATTCGGCTCATTGGTTTCTTCAAACTAAGTCTCTCGTCATAATCAATTAAGCATGTGGCGTTACTGATATTTTTATAGAACGTACGGTTTAGTGAATATTCTTTTGTCTTTTGACACGTAACAGAAGTTCCACACTGAAATATTAACGACTAATTGAAAATTTAGGAAATTTGAAAGTTCCTGACCAATCAATAATGAAGGCCACAAGTGAACCTATCATAGTATTAACACTGTTCTTAATGAAGGAAATCATAGTTTACAAATAATAAAGAAATTAGTGATGCAAATAACATTTCTTCACACAAACATCAGATAGCTGTCACTTTATCAGACATTGATTTATCAAAAATTACTGGTTATAGCTAGGAAACTCACTCAATTCACAATTTTTCCAGAGGAAATAATTCTTTTTTTTTTAATTAACAACAGTGGCTCTTTCAGATGCAAACAACTTGATCACGCTCACAGGTTTCCATTTTACTGGTGGCGCATCTTGACGTCTCGCACTAACTGAATGTAATTTCCTGAATTAATTCTGCCAATCAGAAAAAATCTCACAACTGATTAGCGCGAGTGCAATATAAATTAAATGAAAAAGTGCTCTTCCCACACTGTAATGATACTAAGGTAACTGAAACCTTATGTAAGGGAATAAGCTTCATAAAAAAATTATGTACAACTTTCTCACAAGCTAAGCTATGCACTCTGCTCCTAAATACAGCCATCCATAACACCCAGAGAGTATTGATTTCTTCCAGAGAAAATTAATATCAAACTCAAGTAAAGTTCCTGTCATTATTTATCCAACCCATTTAATATAACGTGCTGTAAGCTGAAGATACAAAATTCGTCAGAGCCAAGTTATTTGATATAATCTATCAAGAATGAGAAGAATTATACTAGCTGTAAATGAAATTTAACACTAATTGTTAAATGTCAATTAAATTTTGCGCTCAGATTTTGATAATTAATGAGTTGTAAAAATAACTTCTACAGCAAAGTGGACTAAAAGAAGTGTACAACAACCGAAGTGCACTGTGATTAAGATTTTGGTAATCAAATATCTCGCTTATTTTCATTAAAAGCAGATGAGCTGTGTTGATTTAGAAAATTCTGCTTTTAACAAGCAAACAGTGCCCACTTGCTAAATAGTGCTCTGAGAAAATTTTACAAAACACATTTACATTTTAAAATAAAAATATCAGCCAATACAATACTTTGTACTAACGTAACTGTTAACAACCAAAATCTTCTTCGCTATCCTTTCTTCGATTACTGACTGAAACATGCGTGAATGAGACAACAAAGCAAAAATACACCCTTTTCTTTATTGTTAAACCATTCTGGGTATCACTATGCTGTCACCTACTGAAACTAACCACAATGGAACTAACTAATCGTAATATTGTCGTGCAGATTGTTTTGCGGAAACCGTGTGAAGTATAATAGTTACCAGATGCACTTAAACAACTACATTCATCTCCATATTTCGATATACATAAGTGTTAGTTGTGGGATATTCGCTTCCTCTCACAGGACAGTTACTGATTATAGTTCTCTGAATGCTACCAGGAACTATCGATGGCCATGCCTTGTGTTATGGGTTGTTTAAAACAGCGTGATACAAAAATGCGTCTGATGGAAATGGAGTGTAGGAAAACGGAGTTTCCTGAATTAATTGTATTGTTAATTTGTGTAGTCCGTGTAAGTGGCATAAACATTTACTTGGCAAAAACATTAGCAGAAACTGTTATACGACTCGGCCTTAATTGTTTTAACGCACTGTGAACACTTATACGTTCTTTAATTTAAATTAAATAATTGCGTTTGAGCATACGCCCCGGGAATTTCCTACACAACAGTTTTCTAATTTCATGATTTACAATTTTACCATTCTTTGAATCCAGTATCAGCACCCACCTACTTTTGTCCTGTAGGAATAAATATTTTGACTTATTTCAGTGCTTCTGTTGAATTGTCCATTTCTTTTAGTAATTTAATAGTATCCCTTAATAGCTTTCAAAAGAAACAAAGTTTTCCACTTCCTTAAGCCTGATATCATGTGACAGCTTGCGATCATTAACATCTCATCCATTCCGTAAACACTGCTCCTACACTGAAGAGCCAAAGAAACTCGTATGGGCATACATATGCAAACACAGAGATATGTAAACACTCAGAGTACAGCGATGCGGTCGGCAACGCCTATATAAGACAACAGATGTCTGGCGCAGGCAATAGATCGGTGACTGCTGCTACAATAGCAGATTATCACGATTTAAGTGAGTTTGAGCGTGGTGTTATAGTCGGCGCACGAGAGGTGGGACACAGCATCTCCAAGCTAGTGATGAGGTAGGGGGGCGTCCATAAATTACGTGAGGTGAAATAGGGGGGGGGGTCCGGCGAAATCTCACCAGGGGGGAGGGGGGGTCTACGGAAATCTCACGTGAGATTTTGCGAAAAATTTGGGGATAGTAGAGCCAAAAAAAAGGTCTACAATTTGCGCCTAAGTCGAGTTTAGGAGGGTATTTCGTCAAAAAGTTAGGGTGTGACCTAAAAAAAAAAAAAAAAAGTCTACAAAAGTTTCGACTGCGATTTCTAGGGGGGGTTCTCACGGACCTGATCTCACCAGAGGGGGGGGGGGGTCCGGCCAGATCTCACGAAATCTCACCAAGGGGGAGGGGGGGGTCCAGAAATCCGGAAAAACACCTCACGTAATTTGTGGATGCCCCCTAGGGATTTTCCCGTACGACCATTTCACAGGTGCACCGTAAATATCGAGAATTCGATAAAACATCAAATCTCTGAAATCGCTGCGGCCGGAAAAAAGATCCTTCAAGAACGGGACCAAAGACGACTGAAGAGAATCGTTCAACGTGACAGAAGTGCTACTACTCTTACGCAAATTGCTTCGGATTTTAATGCTGGGCCATCAACAAGTGTCAGCGTGCGAACTATTGAACGAAACATCATCGATATAGGCTTTCGGAGCCGAAGTCCCACTCGTGTACCCTTGCTGAGTTCACGACCCAAGCTTTAAGCCTCACCTGGGCCCGTCAACAGCGACATTGGTCTGTCGATGATTGGAAAGATGTTGCCTGGTCTGACGAGTCTCATTTCCTATTGTATCGAACGGATGGACGTGTACGGGTATGGACACAACCCCATGAATTCATAGACCCTGCATGTCAGCAGGGGACTGTTCAAGCTGGTTGAGGCTCTGTGGGGCGTGTGCAGTTGAAGTGACATGGGACCTCTAGACACGACTCTGACAGGTGACATGTACATACGCATCCTGGCTGATCACCTGTATCCATTCATGTCCATTGTGAATTCCGACGGATTTGGACAATGTGACACCCCCCATGTCCAGAATTGCTATAGGGTTTCTCCAGGAACACTCTTCTGAGTTTAAACACTTCCGCTGGCCACCAAACTCCCTAGACATGAACATTATTGAGCATATCTGGGATGCCTTGCAACGTACCGTTCAGAAGAGATCTCCTTCCCATCGAACTCTTACTGATTTATTGACAGCCCTGCAGGATGCATGGTGTCAGTTCCCTCCAGCACTACTTCAGACATTAGTCGAGCCCATGTCACGTCATGCTGCGGCACTTCTGCGTGCTCGCGGAGGCCCTACATGATATTAGGCAGATGAACCATTTTTTTTTTTTTTTTAGCTCTTCAGTGTAACTCTTCTGCCATCGCCAATAAACGCCTTATACATTCTCTCTCACACATCTCCGACCTTCATTGACTCCCAATCCAGCTCCTGTATTATGTCACTTACTGATTAGGTTCCATGATAATTTCCACAAACAAATCTATCTGTTTTTCTCTGCTTTTACCTCGCTAAATCCTAATAACCCATCATTATCAATATGCACATAACACTCGGCAAATACAACATCCATGTTAATTCTTTTTCCAGGTATTGTCATACAAAGTGTACATCATTAGTTTAGCGTTTTTCGCATGATCTATTCTTCTTTTATGTTAAAGCTAAAGGTAATGTTGAGCATCAAGAAATTATTGTAAGGTTGAGATTTGAAGTGCTGGCTGTTTAACGTGACTGTTGTTGCTAACGTGAATTAAGCGATTTTACCTAATGGTTTTGTTCATTAGTAGTTTCACTAAATATTCTGAATGAACTGATATCAGTATCGACGCATGATGCCATTCCACATTCCATACTTTGAGTCTTAGAACTGTAATGTGTCAGGTTTTACAATATTATACAACAAATGTAAACGATATTAAATGAAGTGAAAAGTGCGATTTAGGGTATTTTGCAAGAAGAGATTCTAACGTGTTCGCGAGTGACCAATTGCTTGCCTGCGATCGACTTTCTGGGAAGGTTGCACAAAGGGGGAGAGAGGAGGGGTTAGGGGTAGGATGGAGCGTTGGTGTTTGGTGTCCTCACCCCCGGCTTCTAAATGGTGAGCCTGTCGGAAAGTGATATATTAGGGTATTCGTGTCACAATAGCCAGCTTGTTAAAGTTGGGTTCCCATGGCGTAAGCTAGCAGGTACGGCGCGTCTCGACCCACCGCCAGGCGGTAGAAGATAAAAGGCGCGTCCTGCCTACCACGCACCGTAGGAACGGACCTTAAGAAGTCAGACCCATGGAAAGACTTGGAACAAGAAGATGGTTTTCAATAGCGAATGCAGAGTGTGTGTGTTGTGAAAGAACTACCTATCCATTAGGAAAACGAGATTTTTTTAATCAACAAACTAATACTTTGAAATTTAATTTTTTTCCATCGCAAACCAGGGGAGTCCAATGACTCCTCACTGAAGTGAATGACTGTGTGCATTGCTGACCGGCGGGGAAGAATTGATCCTCGCAGCGAGAAGACGTGGTGTTGATATTCTTGTTCGAGCAGCTGAAGTTACAGGGTTCGCTTACTGATCAGTACGTCTGATATGATCGTCTGAAGCGATATTTTTCACTTACGCACTCTTGTGAGTGCCTGCCTGTTCACTAGCATTTCTGATACAAGCTGCTGCACATGGAACTCTGTTATTTCCTAGGGGAACACTGACCAATGTGTGCCTCTTCTCCATTCGACGACGCACTCCGTTTCTTTTTTTTCCTCCAAATGACCTTCGGCATCGTAGGCCATACAGCCAGCTCGATAGTAATTATATGACACTCAATGCTTTCAGTTTTTCAGTATGGATTTTTTCAGGTAATTAGACACACCACAGGACGGACATGACAACCACAGACACAACACTTACACACAAATGTCCGTGGCCGGACTCGAACCGGGTAACTTTGGCACGTGGAGCTAGCACTCTAGCCCCTATGCTACAGAGGCCGACACGTACCCCGGTTGCTGCGAGCTTCAAGATGCTGCAAGGTGGACAATTAGAGGTGACGAAATGTCCCATCGAATTAACAAATCAGTCACCAGCCTTCAGCATTACGGTAGTCCGACGCAGAATTCTACTGTCCACTGCTAGAATACTCGCTAAAGACGGAAATGGACCCAGAGCCCCCTGATTTGCTAACGTTATATGATAATTACACTACGAATATTTATGACTTGTTGATGCAATGTTAAGCTATTTCGCCATTTCAAATAACTTCATTAAATAAATAAAATTCATATTTTATTTTGAAGAGTTTGAAATAAATTGCGGATTTTTTTTGATTAATTGGGGTTTGATTCTTTGTAATATTATTACTATTCCGACTCACTCCTTCCATTTTATAAAGTTGATACCTATTTTGTGCGTGATCATTACAACCCTCGTTAATTTAGCAATAACCACATGGCGCCCGACGTATAATTAATTTTCGTTAATGTGGCGGAAACCTTTAATCGTACCAGCAACCTGGAACGTTACACAACGGAGAGTGGAGTGGTATTCTGTCTATTCTCCCCGTTCTCGTACCTGAGCCACCACGTAAACTAAGTTGTTTGCCGTGACGTATCTTGATATCGCACGCTACTAAGGGGAGCTCAAGGGATGCGCGCACGAGTGGTTAGCCTGATTAGAGAGAAGATCTTCCGTGAAGGCTCTCTTTGATGCGCGCTCGACAGACTTCATCACGTAACACGAGCTGCGTGGATATTAATCTGCGCTTCCAACTACGGGGTATTAACAGATTAGGAAACACCCATCAAGATCCGGCGGAGCATTATACATGATTTTTTATTTATCCAGTTTAACTCTGCAAACGTATAGGCAGAAAGACTCCAATTAAGTAATTCAACGGGATAAAATAATCACTACATTATTGTAACATATAGCTCCATAACTGTTTAATCCAAAAAACCAATTATCTTTATGCCTAATTATGTCTGAATGTATTTTCATTTAGCGATCACAAGCAAAAATGCTGCATATTTTATTTCAATTTGACCTTTTTAGAGTCACACTATTGTCAGTTGAAGTATAATTTTTTTTTTCCAAATACAAATTGAAGCAGATTGTTGAATAAATTTAAGAACTATGTAACTAACAAACTTTGTGTTTCATTAGAAACAGAAATATGAAAATCTGTCTTGCTCGAAGACTTGTATTATACATATTTCGTGCAAATAGTTTGATCTGTTCTCGAGGAAGAGTGCATCAAGCCGCGTCTGTTAGTGGTTAAATTGCAGCAAAATTCCTGAGTGCGGTTTATATCGGAAAGAAACACTCTTTCCGATGATCTGAGGCAACTGTAAGCGGCAGTCATAGCGGGAAATACCTCAATGTATCAATTATATCGCAAGTACTTACTCCTTGACTTTCGGTGTATTCAGCGTTGGTGTTACTAAGTGTGGTGTCACACAAGAATGTTGAAAACTAAGTGGATAGATAAAATACGAAATCAACATGTTTCGATAGAAGGGGGAACATCTGCAGAAAAGAACTGTGGAGAAACACAAACATTAGATTATATGAAGCAGATAACTGAGAACTTAAGTTGAAAGATGATGAGGTTAGCTCGCGATAGGAAGAGATGGAGAGTTGTATCAAACTAGTTGAGAAACTGTTGACTTAAAAATAATTGTTTAAAAAAACATAAAAACCGCCTTCCAAAAAAAAAAAAAAAAAAAGAACTAAACATTTTAAAATAACTTTATAACTTGCTTAGAAGAAAGTAAATCTAAATTGACAATATTTTACATTACTGTGATTGAAATTTTTACATTAATTAGTTATTTTTATAGTCGGTGCAGCTGTCACATCGCGAAGATCGAATTACTGAACTTTGGTGTTCGAGGTGAAACGGGAAGTATGAACAAAAATTCCAAATATTTCACAGCATGTAGGGAGGCAGATAGTGTTATTGCGGAGACGGCTTAGGGAAACAAACAAATAGTATTTTATTCTGTGGCTCAGCCTCGTTAGTCACAGTGTCAGTTGGTAGGCTGCATCATGCAGTAAACACCTTACAGTTAGTATAATATCGTTGTATCATCTGTATATTTCAGTTTTGTTGAAACACGTTTCTAGCATTAATTGTAGATAAGCAGTAACATGATTATTTATGTATTATTATTATTCATTATTGTTTTTATCTTTTTTTTGCCTTCGCTGGCACAGATTCCAAAAATAACTAATTAATGTAAAAATTTCAATGACAGTAATGTAAAATATTGTCCAGTTAGATTTACTTTCTCCTAAGCAAGGTAAAAAGTTATTTTAAAATTTTAGTGCTTTTTTTTTGGAAGGCGGTTTTTATGTTAAAAAAAAATATTTTATTTTTAAATTTTAGTGGTATTATACTTTGTTTTGTATTTCAAATATGCCGCAGCAGTACCCATATTGCGAACTTCCTAGTACTCAGGGATAAAACGCTTGCTTTCAAAAAAGAATTCTGTTTTTATATACCACAACAACTTCCCAAACGGGGTGAATTGGGTGTTGTGTTAAGGAATGTTAGTTTACATTTTGGTCCAGGCTAAGTTTCGAACTTATTTTAACATCTGTTGTTGCTGCTGGTCGATAGCCGAAACAAGTAACATCTGGCCATTAATACATGCCACATACAGAATTTGCTCCGGCATCACACAGAAAATATAGAATTTTAATTGGTTTTCACAATGTGAAAGCTTGGGATCAAAGTTGAAATCTGAAGTACATGTTGAGACATTACGACACATATGTTTTATAAATATTATGCCATGACTTAAAAATAGCTTAACTGATTTTGACGGGATTTAAAACTGTGGATTTTTGTAAAGAAAATTGGAAATTAAAAGGGGTGAGGGTAAAGGGGAAGAGGGATTGAGATTTTCTATACCAAATGTAGACTGCCTTTTCTGATTGATTTAAAGTATACATGTGTAAATTTCTATTGATATCAGATAATACTGTAGGTAGGTATAAAAAAACAAATAAGGGGTGTGGAGATGAAGAGTAGTTTGGTTTTTGTAAAGGTAGTGTGAGCAGTATTTTTCTCTTTGTTTTAAAGTATACACGTGCAAATTTCCATCGAAACCAGATAAAAACTGTAGCTTTGTGTAAAGAACATTTGCCAAAATTAAATGGGGTAAGGGAGTGAGTAGTAGGGTTTTGTAAACGGAATGTAGACACTATTTTACTGTTTTTTTTTTTTTTTTTTTTTTTTAGTATACATGTGCAGTGGTTCATGGAAATCTGATAAAACTGTGGGTATCTATCAAGAAAATTGGAAATTAAGAGGGGTGGAGGTAGAAGGGAAAAGGTGTTGGGCTTCTGCAACCTAATTTAAACACAATTGTTCAGTATGATTTAAACTAAACGTGTGCAAATTTCCTTCAGAATCGGATAGAAACTGTAGATTAAGGAATGGAAAGGAAGGAGAGGGGTTTGGACTCTCAAAACCAAATGTAGACAGTATTTTTCTGTTTGTTTTGCAGTATACATGTGCATACTTCCTTCAGAATCAGAAAGAAACGGTAGCGTTATATAAAGAACAGTAATTAAAGGGGCAGAAAGGGGGATAGAATGTGTGTGTTTTTTGTGAAAGTTATGAAGACAGTATTTTTCTATTTGTTTTAAAGTATACGCATGCGAAGTTCCATCGAATCGGATTAAAATGTGGGTTTAGCACAAATATTAAGCGAAGGGGATCTTGGGCAGTTTTTTAATTTCTCGATCAGAAATCTTATATATTAAAAAAATATACTTATATGTGCCAACTTTCATAAAGATCGGTCAAATGGTGTCGACTGAAGCTTTCTAAAAAGAAAATTACAAAAATCAAGGGGGTGGAAACGGTGATAGGGGTTCAGTTTTTCCAAACCAAAGTTGACATTATTTTTCTCTTTGTTTTATAGTAAAAATTTGCTAAGTTCTGTCTAAACTGGAGAAAAACTGTGGTTGTGTACAAAAATTAAGTGGTTTAATGGGGAGAGGGGGTGGTTTTAGATTTTTTGGTTAGACACCGTCTTCGTGAAAAATTACATATAAGCACCAACTTTCATGGTAATAGGTCAATTCATCGCGACTGTAGCTTTTTATAAAGAACATTGACAAAAGTTAATGGGGTTGAAGGAGGGAAAGGGGTTGAGCTTTGGCAAACAAAATGTTTACAGGATTTTTCTCTTTGTTTTAAAGTATACATGGGCAAAGTTCAATGAAAATCAAATAAGAAATGTAGATTTCTATAAAATTAAGGGGTGTAAAGGGAGACATGGGGTGGTTTTATTTATTTATTTATTTTGGTCAGAAACCTTCTCCATGAAAAATTACATGTACACGCCAACTTTAATGGAGACCAGTTAAATGGTGTCGACTGTAGCTTTGTATAAAGATCGTTGGTAAATATTTAGGGGATGGATAGAGTAGAGGGCTTCAGTTTTTTCAAACCAAAAGTTGACAGTATTTTTCTCTTTATTTTTGACTATACATGTCCAAAGTTCCATCGAAATCGGATAAAAATGTGGGTTTGTATAAAAATTAAGGGGTGTAAAGGAGAGAGGGGTGTTTTTTATTTTATTTATTTTTTGGTCAGATTCTCCATAAAAAATTACATGTATATGCCAACTTCGATGACATTCGGTCAAACGGTGTCAAGTGTAGCTTTCTATGAAGAACATTGACAATAATTAAAGGGGTGGAAGGAGGGAGGGGGTTGAGCTTTGGAAGACCAAATGTTGGCAGGATTTTTCTCTTTGTTTTAAAGTATACATGGGCAAAGTTCAATCAAAATCCGATAAGAAATGTAGGTTTCTATAAAATTAAGGGGTGTAAAGGGGAGAGGGGTGTTTTTTTTTATTTTTTTGGTCAGAAACCTTCTCCATGAAGAACTTCAAGTATATACCAACTTTAATGGAGATCAGTTAAATGGTGTCGACTGTAGCTTTCTATAAAGAAAATTGGCAAAAATTAAGGGGGTGGATACGGGGAGAGGTTTTCAACTTTTTTAAACCAAAAGTTGACAGTATTTTTCTCTTAATTTTTGGCTACATATGTCCAAAGATTTATCGAGATCGAATAAAAAATGTGGATTTGTATAAAAATTAAGGGGTGGAAGGGGGTAGATGGGGTGGCTTCTCAATGAAATTCATATGGAACCACTTTGAAGGTATACCCAATCCACTAAAAAAAAATTCATTTAAATTGGTTCAAAATTGGAGAAGAAATCGCTGAACATACATACAAAAAAAAAAAAAAAAAAAAAAAAAAAAAACCAGATGAATTGAGAACTTCCTACTTTTTCGAAGTCCGTTAAAAAGGCCGTTTAGAGTATATTGGAATTGTTATAAATAATTTCCGGAATGCTGTTAACAGGAACCGTACAGAGTGCAGTTAGAGGTAAGAAACTCGATTATCATCCCGACATTCACCAGGAGTGATTTAGGAAAACCATGGAAACCCAAATCTGGATGATCGGATGTGGATTCGAACCCACGTGCACCCGAATGCGAGGGCAGAGCCTGGCATTCGGAATTCCGGAAGTTTAAGTCGCCATTCGGCCATCCAGATTTCGTTTTTCCATGATTTCCCAAAATCTCTCGAGGTGAACGCCGGGATGATCCCGTCAAATGATCATGGCCGAGTGCCATACCGTAACTTGTGGTCCCTACGAGCTGTAAGGAATGAAGGAAAAATCAGAGGATAATAGGTGAACGTGGTTTAATGTACTGATATTTGGGCTTCAGAAAACAATAGCAGGCAGAATTGAGACCTTGTCAGGAATGTTTTCATCTATCAGATGACTTTCCATTCTCAGGTCTCCTAATATAGCAATTTTACCTCTAGATTACAATTACTAACAAAATAATCCAACACGATTTAGCGCAAATTTTATAGTTTTCTAAATGATGAGAGAACTTCGCTTCATTAACATAGCTCGTGTTTAATGGTCTTATATGTAGACAATATGTAAAGTGTCAAACAAACAGGTGAGTGACTATTATTTTGCAATAATTCAGATGATAAAATTAGAAGGAGAAAAACCGAGGATATAGGCAACAAAGAGATCTTATTTTTCTCGCACCTAACTGATGAATGCTGCACAATTAGCTTGCCTAGTTTGTAGTCAGAAGAAACAAATTAATTTATGTGCGGTATGTGAATAATGAAAACATAGTCACTTTTTATGATTTTGTTCAACTCTGGTGCAGCATATGGCGAAAACTAAGAACAACTACTTACCAAAATGTTTGAGGAGTATGTATTTCATGTGCTTAAGTTGAATGCTTTATTTTATTAACACTCAAAAATACTACTGGAGAAGAATACGTTTAAATAATTTTGTAATCTAAAATTCTATTAATGTCAGAAATAATGCAGTCACATAAATATAAAAAATCTATCATTTTTACATATAACATCATCAGTTGCAGTAATACGTATAAGTTGTATTTTAATTTTCCTTGTCAAACCTATAACTATCACTAAATTAATTGAAGTATAATTTGGTAAGAAGTTTTACAATTATTAACAAATTTATTCTGATTCACTCAGGAAAATGTTGTAAAAAAACAGTGGTTAAATATTATCCGAATCATTCTGTTCCAAAAGGTTCGTGAGATAAAGAAAGGCACTTGGTGGAAAACAATTAATGTGGGCATAGAGACCACTGAAGTTTCAACAATTGTTCATATATTATTAAAAAAAAAGTGTTAGTCGATTAAGCACTGACTTACGTAACTCGCAAGGTAAGACACCATTTTGTTTGTTTTTTACGGCCTACAGGAGTTTGATTTCTATGCAGAACTGATTTCCACAGTATATATAAACATCTCTTCACTCGTATTAGCCAACTTACGCCCTTCCGTTAAAGTTTTCCATTCATTTTAAAATTTGAATTCCAATTTCTTTGAAAAGAGTTTATAGAATAGGTTTTCTCTTAAATGGTAACAACAGTTTTTCTCTACCAACATTTTAGCTAATATCTGCTGTTCTGTTAAGGTTTTTATTCAGTATCAAATCTATCATGTAGGTTCTAAGAAAGGATTCTAATAATAAAGAAATGTTAGGTGATACTATCAACTTCCTCAATAGTAAACTAAGCTACCAACTTGAAATTACAAATGGCTGTTGTAGGATTATCAGAAAGATATTAAGAATAATGCTCCAAGTAGTTTTCGCGTAACTTTCCGCGTATTAAGAGAGTATATTACTTTTATTCTCTTGTCATGAATATGTTTTTTATTTGAGATTGATAAAATTTTCCAGGTAATAAACCGAGTTCTTCAACTAAAATATGACCTGAGGAAATAAACACCTGCGTCAACCAAAGTGATGGTTTATCAGATATCTACCTTTACTCTGAATATTGACAGATAAGAAAGTAAAAATACGTATAGCATATGATTGTAACGTACAACGCGGATTGTTATTTCCAGGATAACAGTTTTCTGAGTAGTGGAGATTTAAACGATTTTACTGTTATGTCACTTCTGTACAAAATGCAGCGATATATTTGGATTACCATCAGATAGTACATCAAGACATAAAAGTGAAGCGATACGCAACGTCATTAAATAAGTGTCCTAATACGTTCATGCAATGATCACTTACAGGAAAAATTCTAAACATAAAATTTCATGTCATTCGTCTCACTTGTGGCAATCTAAATTTTACACTCTCGATTCATAGTGAACTTAATACAGTTTTTAGTGTATACCAATAATATGTTTCTTGAAGGTATCAAGTGCATTTGTCTGCATAGAGTTAAAATTTAACGGTTGCGTATATCAGGAGGTTGTTTTAAAATCAATTGCTTAACACATTAAGCTCTTTCGAAACTTTACATGGATATTAATTTAAGGATTTCAATATTTGATTACAAATTTGTCAGAGAACAATGTTGAATAAAGTCAAACAAGAAAGGTGCAGTCACGTTGAAATTTACCACAAATATATTGATTAACTGAAATTTTTATGCATGTTTATGAACACATAATAAATTTAAAGGAAAATAGATACGCGATAAATCTGTTCACAGCAATCATGACGTTTATAAATAACCTGGCACTTAACATTTATGGACTCATAGAATTATCCTGTCAATAGGTATAGACGACAAAAAGCGAATTACATTGCTGATTCACATAGATCATTGCATGTGTGTTTAATATTCACTCTGAATATAAGCGACGCACCAATTGTTCCCAGTGAAAGAGGTATCCCGTGAATTATAAACACCAACTAACGATGGTACTCTAGCAGCAAAAAATAATATGTGTTACCTTATAAAAACACTTTTCTATGGCAAGTGACTGCTTGGGAAACTGCTCGTTCCTTCCTGACACTCAGGAAGCACTAAATTCGATTCCGGGACAGTACCCTTTTGAACAGAAAGATAAAACATTGTTGTTTTAAGGGAAAATATCCTGTTTCTGTAAACATTATTATTTCTTTTTACCATCGTTGGGCGTTCACATTAGCGCATCGAGAGGATTGTAAGCAAGAATTGGTAAAGATCTTTACGAACGGATGAACCCGGAACACTTTTAGATTGATTTCTGGAAATAGAAATCTAGATGGCCTGACGAATACCAAGAAGGAAAGAAAAACTCACGCATCAGATTCAGTTTATGCCAAATGCATATCTTGATCAACGAAACTAAATTCGATAGAAAGGTGTTTCAGAATGTCACTTTAAATGAATACGGCTCCCTATGGTTGAGGTGTACTTCCAATATATAAAAAAAACCTAGTGTCTTTTTTAAATAGTTACCAGTTATAGTCCATTTTAAAAATTTATTTTGTGGCTAAACTGTAGATACACATCGCGTCATTTGATAACAGTATTTAATTGACTTAAGAAATAACAGAAACTGGGCTATCTTTTTGGCGTAGTAAATTTAAAAAAATATAGCACTGCCCTGAACAGCATTGTAAGGGAACCAAATAAATCCCCGAAACATAGTGTAAACGCGAAGTGAATGTACGGGTCTGGCTAGCGGCACAGCGTGCGCTGTAAGAAGATACGGTATGAGCTGAGACAAGCACAGGCATTGCCGGCAGCTAAACGCGGGCAGTGCGCCTGGGACTTTCGTACATAACACATCGATGTAGCGAGTGTTTCGTGATTTACCCCATTTCGGCAATAAGAGTCTAAATTCAAGCTAGCGGGGGTACTGTTAACATATTGCGTGGGACAGAAATTACGTTCTTGTGTTTATGAAACTGTCTGTGTGAGATTTACGACAAATAAACCGGAATTATTTAGTAAATTCTGTTTCCTTCCGTAAAACCGTTTTAATCCGTATCAGGCTAACAACACTGAAGCCAAAGAACTCTACGCAGACTTCAATGTAAAACAGTTAACATCTTTTAATGGACATTAGTTGTTTCGGCAGCTATTGTCCCCGCAGTTGTCGATTCTGCGTGATCAACAATCGATTGGTGTCAGCAGAAGGTCGTCGTCCTGACAAGAAAAGAAGAACATCAAGAAGACGATACTATCGGGCAGGTTAGTGATCACACCCCCGATAGTCAATCAGTCAATCAATCAATATCCACTCAGCCATCCAAAACAGAACTTTGGCGTCATCTGCGGGACTCAAACCTTGCACCACACGCATATAAACGAGTACCTACTACAGCATGACCAATGTACCCCTCCCCCCTTACACAGAATGTAAACAATATGGTGTGCTGGACTTTATTATCCTTATTACTGAGCTAATACAAACGTTACGACTGAATTACTGGGCACTGAAATTGAAATGAGTGATAAGTGTTTTTAATTTTAGTTTACAAACAAATAAAAAAACTGGAAACAAAAAGCAGTTTGGATTTATATGGGAGGTAAAATCAAAGTGGATCAATGAAGAGAAATGGGTGAGCAAAAATTTACGTTAACTTTCAGTGTAGTTAATGGGTCAAAGAGAAGCTATTGCCTGCCTTACACCCCCATGGGTGCGTATTATTTTTCCGCCTCCCACCCCTATCCATCTTGATGACATGTAATGTGTAGGCGGCAGCAGAAAACTTAATGCGAGGACATATCACGCTGCTTTTCATAGTAGATACTGTTCCATCTCGCCAATTTACGAACCAAAGTTATATCTGGCATATCTTGAAGTTACTACAGCGTAAAGTGTTTATTCTAAAACATAACAGAACCAGGGATCAAACTTTATGGAAGTGGTGGACAGATTATTAAAATGTTTTTGACATCAATATTGGAACAAATAATGCTAAAGACATTTCTCTGTTGGATTTATCCTCTAGACACGGCGACTATAAATTCAAAATACGATAAATCACAATTTTCATATATCTTTTTAAAAATATGAATGCAATTCTGGGTTTATTGAAGAGTTAATACATCATATTTCACGTTCCTTCAAATAATAAGTCCAGTTCAGTCCATATCATGACAGTCTTAAAGGCTCATTGCTATTTTTCGTCGACGTCGAGGTTATTAGAGGCGGGAAAGGAGTGGGAACTAGGAACAGGAAGGAATTTGGCCATGTCCTTTGGAGGTAACATCCCGGAATCTGACTGGTATGTTTTGGTGAAACCTTGGAAAACCCAAATCTGGATGCCCGGACGGGGATTCGAACCCACATCCTCCAGAATGCAAAGCAAGGGCGTTACCGCTCACCCACCACTCTGGGTGCTCATTATTAACCTCAAAAATTGATCAATTGTTCTATCAAACATATTTGCGCTGTCAGTTTGATTACAAGCTGCCGTAATCGGCTAATAACCGCAGGTGATTTTAATGGCGATGAGAGTGGAGAGAATATTTCACACTCTCTTTTTATTTATCTTCTTTCTCTGATGCAAATGTTGCCTAATGTAATGGTAGTCACGTTTGTCCACCAACTGTGTGACATATGCGTATTCTTAATGAATTAAGACAGTGGAATAGAAAGGTAGAGATTTGAAATCTGTGGGCTATCAAAGTTATTTCGTGGCTGGATGTTGTATATACACAGATGCTGTATTTAAGGCAAGCTGCTCGAGGAATATGGTATTACGGATGCTACGGATGAAGCTGTGGGACCGAGGTAACCTTGAATATGTTGGTGGCCAGTGAAGGTGGGTCTGTCAAGCCGCCAGCGGCCGCCGCTGCTGATGTAGTTGGGTCGATGTGGGCACGACTCGGCGATGCGGTCGGACGTCGTTATTGGCTTCGTTAACGAGCGGACGCTACGCTATTACATCCGTATCTCCAGCTACGGTAAGCCGGGGATAATTCTGGACCAGAAAGAGACGAGACTGCTAGCAGCCCCAGCACAACTCAAACTGTCGCGAGTCCACAGCAATTATCCGTCCGTCACAAGCGTTACGTCACTGGATGCATGTTAAACTTAACATTCATGTTCTAGTTATTTGGTATTCATCATTACTACACAAATCAGTGTGTCGAACACTGTACGTTACACTCGTTTTTATTTTTTATTGTACTGTAATTGGAAATTACAATAACGTTGAAGGTTACTAGAAACTAGTCACATCAATTGACGAAAGTTTTCATTCCTTTATTACAGCTATCTGTTTTCTTAGACTTTTCAGATTCATCTACCGTTGGTGCCTGCCTTGGAAAGTACTTTCGAAATAAGTATACTGGTATGATTTGCCTTTAGTTTCTCTTGTTGCGTTTCAAGTAATGTGGTAACGTATATGTTCCCATCTTTCCGTGCATGATGTAACCTATGTTCTGTAGGACAAGTGTTAATTTGTCTGTGGTGTGATGTTTGAGGTGGAATTAGGGGGTGGTCTCAACATTCGCTTAGATGGTTTTGGAAATTGGCCTAAAATCCACAATCATGACAGCTGGCAGCTCAGGACTGAGATTCCAACCTGACACCGTAGTATCTCTCCGAGGTAAGTATGGTAGCGGATTTATGCGCAGAATCCAGCAGAAGAATATGACGTAGATATATCTAAATGACTATATCATATGGAGGTAGTGGATCATTTTCCTCAATTGCTGATTATATTGAAGCTGCTTCTGGAAAAGAAGTGAAACGTATTCAGAGAATTAATAAACGAACAAACATTCAATTTCTTTGGCAGTATTTATTTATCAATTTAAATGACTACTTATTAAACTAACATCGCGAATAGGTGAAAAAAAAAAACTGGTCAGGGTGAATGGAACTAGTAACATAGATGTCATGCAAACAGTCTAAAAATATAATCTCAACAATAATTAGTGGCTGGTCAACTGAAGGCGAACCCATGTATTCTAACAGAGTGGAGATAACAGAATAATAAAAAATTATAGAGCATTACGCAGATATAATTCGGCGCGTTGTAGAATTGGATAGTTTATCTTCTATACATCTCATTAACCAACGACAGCCAGACTATTATCCGCTAATTTGTGTGGTTTCGTCTCTGATATGGCCTTTTTGAAGATGTAAAACGTAATTTTCACTCGTTGTGCAAGGATTATCCTTCAACTTTGAGTGCAAGTTAAGCGATGAATCTGTATGATAACACGTCAGTATTTTTCCGTGTGTTACGCGTTGATTTGAATTGTCTGTTTCTGAAATGGAATTGGGGATCGTCTCCGAATTCAAGTGGATTATAAGTGAAAATCGCCTCTAAACTACAACTATTGCGACAGGAACGAGAGGCCCGACCGATGAGTTTGGTCCCTTTTTATTTATCAGAGCGCAAGTAAACCACGCGATCAAACTAAAGAATCGATGAAACTACCAATCTGCCCTATGACCATCTTCTGCATGTATAAATCAGAGACTGCGAACCTTCCAAGGCTGGTGCATTTAAAAAAAAAATCATTACGTAGTATTGTTGAAGCAAATGGAATAATCAGTCTGCCAGTGTAGCCGTTTGCCTTAAAGTGCTGCTGTTGAAACCTGAATGAAGCCAATCTCACTATCTGTCGGTCACTAGACCATTATAGATGTTTTCGTACCGAGGAAGACGGCGGAGCTAGGCGTCACAATACAATCCAGCTGAACACCCGTGAATACTTCATTGGAACCTGAAATACGTTTTTAGGATGCTGGGTTGATCCTTAGTCCCCACATTATAAATTATTAGCTCACATACATTATTTTATTTTGTCGTACAGAATACTAGGTGATCCTAATATTTTTCCAAATGTGAGAGGCTGCATGACGAGCCAGTTGGTAAAAACTGATTTCTCGTGTGGAGTGAACCCTGTGACTGCGTAGTTAGTATTTCGCGTATGTGATCTGACTGCGGAAAGATACAAATTCCAGTAAGTATTCATATACTGTTTACTTGCCTGAACGTTTTTACAAATGATTTACGCATACTTACACCACTTTTCAACCAGTCTTCCACAACTATCCACATATATATCGCATCTTAGATAGAGAGAACTTCACATTTGTTAGTATTCTGGTTCAGGGAAGTCGTTTCAAACAAACACTTCTTGAATAAGACTCCTTTAGCACTGCCAAATGGAAGAAAAGAACAAGAGAAAACGTTATAACGGACGTAGAGACTACACGCAATAAAACATCTACACCTCACCGTATCTTCAGTCTATTTTTTTCAATAAAATTAGTGAAAAAGTTCAATACTTATTAACCAACGGATATAGCTAAAAAAATCTTTTGCAGGCTAATAGAAATATTCCTGCAATGTTTCCTTTTATTTCAGCAAGGTTGGATTTAGTACGTGCTTCTAGCCAGAATACTTTGTAACTGAGAGGAAAAATTCCGTATTATTATGTTCGTAAAAACAGCCGTTGAAGACAGGCATGGAAATGGGACAATGACGACAGCAAGTGGAGCTCTTGGAGACCACATCTGATCCTCAAGAACAAATCGTGGCCACTTTTAACCATACGTCCTGTTAAAAACACATTAAAAAATTGTAAATAACATCTTACTTTATTTTAGCTAGTAGGCTTAAAGCATGTTACAATTCTATAGATAAGTCAGCAGTTTGACTATGAAAATTAAGTCTCACTGTGTTTGACATACGGAGGCACAATAGGATCTTGATGCGCCAGTCAACCTGATTACGCTTTTTGGGCATCTTTACGTTTTCAACTAGATTAATGCTGCGATAGTACACAGTTTCCATCTAAAAATAACAAAAAAAACTATATTCATATACATTTTGCACTAATGTAAAAAATGCATTTGTCTAAAGCTTACACGATTCAAGCACAAGTTACAACATTGACACCAAGAATCAGATTAAAAAATGTAATATCACTTATGAATGACCCATAAAAATTAATAAATTGTTTGTATATTTCTCAGACCAGACATTAAAATAAGATTTGTGGCATGTTTGTCAATGCATTTTGGTTTATTATCAAACATTTCGCTCCTCTGAGATGATGAATTACGTTTCATTCACGATAAGGTTCAATCTTTACAGCAGTTTTCAAAGAATAATAAACTGTCATGATTTTAATAAGCTTATTCTGGAAAAAGTTTTTTAATCCTAAAAGCGACTTGAGTCTCAAGAAGATACAATAAAAATGAAGCCACTGAAATTTGTGTAATTGGGATTTGTTAGATTTTTAATACAGAAGCAACTGTGGCAGCTCTCTCAAGTTTGTTTCTGATCCCGTCATTCCTTTAAGGTTTTAAATTCAGCCTCAGTTTGGCATTTTCTTCCTTTTGACTTCTTAGCCTGGAAAAATGTTGCGCCTTTATGAAATTATCTCTGGGATGGTTGAGGGAGAGATAAAGGGGACAAACCGTGAAGGAATTATAACTTCCTTTTGTAGCGGAAATAACTTCAGTAGCCACCGAATTATGCGATTTTCTTGTTAAAATTGAGAATAATATACCAGTTTGTTAGTCGTTCTCATGAAGCCTATTTGCAACACATAATGATGATTGTATTGCTTTATAATATACAGTATATATAATAATGCAATGTTATGAGCGGTCTGGTAGCTCTTTATGGAGAAATATCAGTCTTCCTGCTCTAGCGACTATTCAACAAGCAGTCATGTACAAAGTGGTTAATGATTTATGCCCGTATAGAAGAATACTATATGAACGGGGTATCATAGAAACTGAGCGGTGTGACATTTGTAACCAGATTGACACAAGAGACCACTTTTTTACATCTTCCGCTGTCTCGAGGCCTATTTGGAAATGAGTACGTACAAAACTGAATAAAATGTCCAGTGGAGATCGATATCCCTTAGCGGATACAAGACTTGTCACATGTGATTTTAAACTGTTCCCAGCCGTCAAAACACAAATTGTTTGTATGGATGATTACAACATTTTGTAACAGCTAACCAGAACCCATCAATCGAAAAATTTCCTCAGGATTGATAGATGGAAGTTAAAAACTGAAAATTATATCGACAAAAATTACGGTCCATATTTGTATGCCCTCATATAAATTACAGCACGACAGACACAGAGCACCATACACTCTGGAATGAAATAAGACAGAGATCTTGTGAAACCCAGCATTTCCCCGGATACCAAGGCTTCTGAGGTAAAAATTCTAATAAAATCTCATTTGAGCGTCGTAAAATGTTTCTCAATTACGCTTAAACTATTTGAAACAGTATTTCTGTAGTGTATGTCAAATCAAACAAATTGTAACTCTTGAAATAAAATGTAATTAAAAAAAGTGGTTAAGCCGCTTGCTTTCAAAACGGTCTCTGCTCCGGTCCCTGGTTGGAATCCCGGTAGGCGCAGGAGTTTTGAGAGTTGTGTTTGATCATACGAGCTACGCCAGGACGCTCCCCAGTTTGGATTCCACGTTAAACTATAGGCCTCCTCTAGGGCTAACAACCCTGGTTGTAACACGATGTGTACACATCCACAGCAAAACATTCAAGCTAAACAAAGGCTTAATGTGGTCCTAGTTGCCTCAAACGAACATACATACCACGGAATGTTATGTGGAAGACTTATTACAAGTAACCATACAGATTTATAAAAAACATGATTTGTGTAAGTTAGATGGTGTTAAAATATTTTGTTACTCTTCGATGTTATAAATATGCCAAAGAAATACTTCACCCTAATTTAAAATAAATATTTTTTTTAAAAAATTGATAAGCCTATTCTGGGATTTATTAGTTGCACGTACCTAGTTGTATTAATTCTAGCTTCTTCCTTCAACAAATTGGCCACGTTAGTTATTTTCTTTATTTTTTAAGGGTTTACAGCTAGTCGATATCATGGTCATTAGAGAAGTAGAGGATTGTAACGGAAGGAATTTCCTTTTGATGGAATCTTCAAAATATTCGCTAGAAATGAGTTCTGTATATCACTGAAAACCAAAATCCTGATACCCAGATCTTGAATCAAACATTCATCCTACCAATAGTCAAGGCCGAGTGCTAATAACAAGAGCATTGCTACATAGTATTGATGTCGGTGACATATCCGTAAAACTGAGGAAAACCTAAGGTATGCTTGTATCCATGTTAGTGAGACTGGGAGGCTGTTGGAAGATGTCCAACATCTGAGCAGAGATCGAAGCTCTAATTAGTCAGCTACAAATACAACAGACACAGGAAACCAACAACGTCAGGATCTAGACGGTAACATACTAAACAATCAGTGACATACTATAAGTGATACGAGCAGGCAATGATTTCTTTAGGTTTTTTTTTTTTTTTGCGAAATAATTATATTATACTATAAAGCAGCTATTGCACGAAACGTAGTTATCATAGACTGCTAATGCATATATCTCTCTCTTAACAAGAATTCTTCCGAATAATGCGATCCCACTGGTAAGCTGTAATCACGATAAACATTAAAACTACGGCAAGTAACTTCCCTTTAAATAGATACTAATTGTTGGAAAGGTTTAGCTTGATTTTTCAAGTATTTGGCGTCATATTCTTCTCATGAACAGTACATTGTTCGAAACACCATCAAAATTCTACCTGTAGTTTTTATGTGAATTGCATTCAACGAAAGTGGGTAGTAATTTCTTGATATATTTATCTTAATTTTTCAGCGTTGTGACACTACATCAAAATAAAACCCCAACAAAATCAGATTTCTTTAGCATATTGCGTTCAATATAAAATGAATAGTAATCTATGGCTAATTTTAACTCAATTTTATCAGCTTTCTGAATTTACATAATAATTCTATCTAGATTCGGTAAGTAGTTTTGGCGTTTGGCGTGAATTACGTCCATCCAAACAGAGAGATAAACAAACAGAAAAAAAGTTGATTCCTTCTTTGTAGCCAATGAACTGTTTCCAAACAACATTTTTTTCTTCAAATTTTAAATGTACAGACATTTTACCGGCTACTTTATTATTATTTTCAGACATAAATTTCTAAGGTTTTGAGGCCACATCAAAATAAAACGAGACCTATTTTATCTGCGGAACTATAGGCTGTAATTAATCGAAACCTTATCAAAATATATCGTACGGTCATACTAGGACTAGCAGTTACATTTGTCTTCATTTTTGATGTGTTGTAATAATAGCGCCTTACGATCTGTTGTAAGCAATGTTACTGAATATTACCCTGTAAATGAAAATTTCAATTTGTTGTAATTAAACGCATACAATATTGATTCGTTGGAATAGAATGCAGTTGTATCAATTTCAGGGTAAAAGTTGAGTGGTCTGGTGGCTATTTTAAGATATGTGACTCGGGAACGAGAGGTCCATGGTTCGTCTCCGGATCCGTGTTGGTTTATTTGCCTTGAAACTAAATTTCACCTCTGGGTAGCTTTGCTATGGTAATGTCAATAAAGGTCGGACGCTCCATGGTTGAAACTTCACTTTAACATGCAGGTAAATTTTCTTCTACATCACTACTGGCAGGGGTTGGGCAGCTACTACAGAGTCAGATAGCGCAGCCTGTAAGAAGCTCTGTCACTAAGACAGTAAAACCACACGAAATTATTAGTTTTACCAAAAAATGTGAAGCTCAAGCGTTAATGGTATGTTTACGCTCCTACACCGTGTATTTGTGGCGATGATGTGACGTAGGTTTCGTTTTATAAGTAGGGTAAGTTCTGCTTGTGATAGCTGAGGGCATTGTGATGTTGTGGTTGTGACTCTGTTGGACGTGCCCGCGGCCTCTGCTCTGCTATCAGCTGGCGGCACGCCCGCTACACAGCTCTGTTTTTGTGGCGTGAGCTGAAAGGCGACAGACAAGTAGCGGCGGCAAGCGGCCAGTGTGGGTGGAGGAAAAAAGAGGGAGACTCCGACAAGAGATAGCCGGCGGACATCCCCTGCTACCGCAGTCTGCTGGACGCTGCCAGTGAGGCGCCTCTATTCAGGCTGACAGAGTTAGCACGGCTGCTAGCATCACCACAGGACGCGGTTCAAATTAATAATAAACAACAGGATTTGTGAATCTGAAATAGCTCCTAGTTAAGTGAAAAACTGCAGATTTAATTAAGAAAAATAGTACAGAATTTTCCTTAGAAGCGTAGGAATGCTTACAATGCTAGCACATTACGTATACCATTTACTGTTTTTGGTAGTAGAAAATCAAAAACACTAGTTGTCAAAGCTGTCATAGGTAGATGAAACATTAAATCTCTAGAAACATGTATTGGTTAAACTGTTAACTAAAGTGAGGATGCGACGAATAACTGTCGGTGTCGGAGTGAGAGATTACGGTAGGGACCATATATTGATGTGTGTGGTGACATGTTGTTTCTAAAGGGGAAAGCTTATAACGTCATAAAACCTGTAAAACATTTTTTTGGATGGTTTTATATCGAAGGTCACGGGAGAATACAGTGCCGTAACAGCGATGATTATTCGAAGTGCGTTATCGGCGAACTTTCTTTGAAAATGCGTTTTTTCGAACGCTCAGAAATTCCCAGAAATTGGCGAGGTGTCTAAATGACAGATGTCACAGCCATGACCGGTAGTAAGTTCTTATTTTCTTTTACATGTGGCTAGTTAAAGAAGCTGCTGTCTAATTCTCCATCGAATACTAAAATAAGCAATTGCATTACGGGAGAGATTCAAAATAATTACGTTTGTGTCATTGCCCTTGAAAAATACTTAGTAACACACGATGTCGAAGAGCCGCATGGACGAGATGCCTCCCATATCAGGGGATAGGAACACCTGCCCCGAGACACACATATTTGCTAAAAGCGGGGAGGGGAGGGGTGTATTTGCGACCTGCACAGCTGAATAATATGCAAGTGATATAAATTACACGAACACCAAGTTTTTTTCAGCGAACTAACGAAATTCTGGTAAGTAGAAAAGTTCTGCCAGGAGAAGTGATAACAACTAACAAATGCTTATTGATATTAAACATTTGACTTCACGCTAATGAATTGAATAATATTGATATTCAGAAACGTTTCGGCCAGTTACAAGTAGCGTCATCTTTTTATGTAGATAAATACCGAATCTGAATGACTGGTAGTTCGAATCATGGTATACATCGCTCTAAGATCTCACCTTAGGTCGTGTGTTCTTAGCCGTATGGAGTACTGTAACCTTGCTTGTAAAAAAAAGTAGGGCCTCTGATGGAGAATGTTTAAAGTCCGATGTTAAAAATATTTGAATTGTGTCTAAAATACACAATATACGTTCTTTCTATGATGCAATATGATAAAGTGGAGATGTTATTCTGTAATATGTCCTGTTTTTTACGGTTCCTAGCTACTATGCTAACGAGTAATATGTGGCGCCGAAGAAAAGCAGTTTCGAAAATATAATGTTAATATTAACAACTTAGTACGTGCATGATAGCAGGTTTTTCATGGTGCGGTGGTGATTTAAATTTCACAGTATTGCTGCCGGATGCTATTATAAAAATGCGAAAACACCATATGGTAGGAATCCTGTGAAAAATGTATAACATTATACATCTTATTAACTTGGTTAGGTGATGTGCTTACGATTAAGCAATTAATTTTTGTTTGAGATGTAACATATTTCATAAAAATTATTCAAAAAGTTTATTAAACATAATGTTATAGTCGCTAAGGCATAGACGTGCTGTCTGAATACAATTACATGCTGATTTGTCATTATAAGAATTACTCGTTTTTTGTTTGTTTTCTAATTTTTAACACACTTTGTTGATAGTGAATTCATGTATATAACTTGTAAAAAATTTCGTTATTAGACTGTTAGTGAGATGGATTATAGGAGTCTTTCCAAACTGTCCTTGCTTATTAAGAAAATTTTCTTTCCAATGCCGTAGATCTTTTCGACAGTATTATTTAGGCATTATTCCATTTAAGTTTCACCCAGTCAGCTTCGTGAAGTTCATGTACAGCATCATATTTCGAAATAACAAAACATAAATCCGTACACTAATGACTGAATTTTTATACTCTTGGAAATGGCGTTTGCCACTGTTCAAATCTTTAAGAGATTACTTTTGGCATTTCAATTTGTTTTCAGAGCATTGTCATGTTACATTTGGAATCACTGACCTCTCCACAATTATGTGACAGAACGTTTTCATCAGCCAACGCAGACCACGTGGTTTAATACAGGATGAGGGATTTGTTATTACAGAGAGAAAAAACCTGGATCCAGCAACAAATTTCGGGACTTTGTTTGAACGTACTCTTAAAACATTGTTACATGAGTTCCAACTCCACGAGTTACGTCCAATGATGCATGTTTGTATGTGATACAATAGATAATTTAGTGATAGTGAAAAAAAATGCAATTTATTCGACTTTTTCTACAGTTGCTACAATTTATTTATTGGGAAATTTCAAGTAAAAGGTAACTCAGTACTAATAAAACTTGATAATATTTTTTACTGTTATACCGTTTCAAGCAATGGTGAATTCTACTACCAATGTTTCATATTCCGGTAGTATAATTTTGGCAAATTCGTTAAGGAATTTTATGATTTGTAAGTTTTGATTTAATTCTTAAAAATGCATTTGTACTACCAAACATCAGTGCATTTCGAAGGAGATAGTTACTTTTGTTCTTAGATAGAGGTTTTTCAGAATCTATGATACACCTAAATTTACAACTGAAAGTAATATAAGACACAGAACGTTAAACGTATTCGTAAATATCAAAAAGTGAAGTTAGTGGAAGAAAAAAAAAAGCTCTAACAAGGCAAATAATGTTAGGTAAATAAATGAGGTCGTATGAGTGACTGTAAATCTCGCGAATTAAATACTGAAGGATCATTAGGTGAAGGTATTTTTTTTAGTATGCAAAGATCATGGAATAAGTAAGGGTTGTTCTTGAGAAGATGATGAAAATGTTACCGTGGACTTATTTTTTTTCAAATAGTAGGTCACAGTGTTTGACGCTCCAATGAAAAATAAGTCACGAAGTGACTGCACTTTATTTCCGACTCACCGCTACAAGGCTTTGCCCAAAAAGCATTTGGTATTTTTAAGGTGCAGATTGCCCGACACATAAAAACTTTTTGCCTCGAAACTTTTCAAAGAGGCTCTTCAAGAAAACAAGTAAAGCGAGACGCTGCCGGAAATCACATTAAAGTTTCCACCGGACCTGAACGCTCTGCACAGAGCTTTGCTACGAGCGGTGAACAAAGTCGAGAGGCCCTAGGACCCGTGTAGCGGAGCAAAGTTATTGATTTCACAGTTGAAAAATACGGAGTTCTGTGGCAAAGTCTTTATTGTGCTACTTCTTTTACAGAGGCCAAGTCCTGCTTTCGTTCCAACCTCTTTTCGGAAACCAATATTAAAAAGAACACGAAATTTACAGAGGTTTCTTGGGACATAAAGTTTAATGGAGCAAATGGCTGTGAAAATAAAGTTATTAACTGAATGTACTGTAAAAACCGTAAGATGTAGACAGAGTTAAAAACAGATAAAAGGCAATTTAAAGAGAATAACTGACAGTGGTACACTTAAATTTGTATATTAATATACTGTATATCACTCAAACAAATTTGTTTTCTGTAACAACGTGTTTTCCATCTGAAATGTTTTAAAAAAATGGATGGTTGTAAACGGTATCAAAAATGATTTCCTGAAAATTATATTATACAGTGGATTATCTCTAGCACAATGTAAGTGTTAATATTCACAAAACGCGTTTTCAAACCACAGAGGCAAGATCTAAATGAAACATAGAATTTAAGAAAGCATCCAAAATCATTAAATAATTAATAACCATCTGTATTAAATGTCATTATGTAACTATCGCAGAGCTCTATACTTGAGACCGTAGTAAGAAGGTTGTTTCATTTTACAATAATAACTATTTTAAAACAACTTTTATGCTACAAATTAGCTTGAAGCGCTGAATAAGCCAGAGACGTAACCATAACTATAACTTTTTTAGTGTCATAAACTCATAATCATAGCACCTCTGTGACAAAATCAGTATAGATTCTCGATTTTCGTAACATGATTGGCACAGATGTTTCATTCAAAATGAAAATTACGTTCAGCAAATAAAATTTATTTGACTTGTTACTAGAATTAATTACTTGCTATGAACCGGCAACAATTTCACCAAACATCTTCTTTTGCATTTTCACTTTGAATTGTTTCATGGTTGGTGGAATTTATGCAGTAAATTTCCCTCAATAATTTATTGCAGTATTTTATTCATGTACTCACAAACGGTAATTTTAGCACTTTCTTAGGCCTGAAACCCATTACTAGTTAATTTACTTCTCCCCTCCACGAATTATTCTTGATTCTTCCAGCAATATCGATCCAGGCACCGTCGTTAATGACATGAGTCTCTGGTTCTGCCTCCTATCCCGCAGTGACTCCCAACCCAGCTTCTTTGTCATGTCAGTTACCATTTTCGTTCCACGATATTTTTTATTTTGCACTCCTTTGAACCATCTTAAATTTAAGTATTTGATCATGTAATAGGTTACCACACAATTCCGAAGCAAGGGCCTGATCGAGGTTCTGTACACCTGTATCCTCACTTCCTTGCTTTCCTTCATCACCATCTCCAACATACGCAGGACTTTGAAACATTTTATTTCTTCATCAAGCAATTTGATCTCCTTCTTATAACAATACAAAAGCTTTAATTTTCTATTTTCATATCTAATAAACAAATTTACATCTTCTTTCCATATTGACCTACTCAGCTTGATATCATGTGCTGATCACTGTGCAGCTGTTCACAATCCCCACTCATTTTGATTTTTGACTCTGTTTTACAAGATTACGTCATCTGCAAACCACATAACCTCCGGCTGTAGACAGCTAACACAATCATGAACTAGAATAGGTAGAAATAATGGTGGCACCTGTTCTCACTTTCCCCACTTCTGATACTGAGTTTTATACATTACTTCTTTGCTTCACGCTCTTTCGAGTTTGCGGATGACATGGAATATTAAGATTCTATATTTACATGTCAGTATTGAATACTTTATACTACAGTATTACGGAGTAATCTTGTACCTATTATTAAACCGAAATCTAAATAGTCGTTGTATATCAAACATTTATTACGATCGTATGAGCTTTCAAAACTTTCCCTGCTCCGGTCCCGGGTTCGAATACCAGCAGGCGCAGGAATTTTGAGAGTTGTGTTTGATCATATGAGGACGCTCCGTGGTTCGGATTCCATGTTAAACTGTAGGTCCCAGAGGAAAGGAACTGGCCGTCCTACCTCTGACACAATGGCTTAGTATGCCTCCTTCGGGAGGATCCAACCAACCTTCGGGTTGTGGACTAAGTTAAGTTTTTTTATGAAATGAAAAATAGAAAAACAACTAAAGCAGTGTTTTCACGGCGTTCGTGTATCGCTAAAAGCAAAATAATAAAGAAATACCACAAGCTACTGCGAACAACAACATCTCAAACACTAAATACCGCGGACAACTGCACGTATGGTTCAACGATATATATATATTTTTTTAAAGAAACAGGAGATTCAAAATGCAGTCAGTTAAAATTTCATGCGAAATAACTCAATGTTCAGTGTATTGTAAGGGAAACTCAATGATCGTAGATTTATTGCAATATAACCATTGTGTATCTGCGCTTACATGCGGCGGAGAAATAGATCAAGTTAAAAACAAAACAGGTCTCTAAGCGAGAGGTATACTGTCCATTAGGGAAAATAATTCACGCCACCAACGGGCATAATGTTTTAAAATTAATGTTTTAAATTAACGTTGAAGGAGATTTATGAGGAGTTGACAGACTAAGTAAATCAATTCTATTTGTGATTTTGATTTTAAAACATATGCAGGATTTCGAAACACATTAGTCCACATCGATTTATCTGGGTGATGTTACTGTTTTGGAATTCGAATGCATGCAGTCTTCTCCAAGTATACACGAGATTCATTGCAATGAAAGGTATTTTAAATTGCGATAGAAATATCGAAATGAAAATTGGAACAAATGATCTTCGCAGGAGGAATTTTTAGTTAGGATATTAACAATCTCTGCGACTTCCTATGTTCAAATAATTCGTTTATAGTTCCTGAGTGTTTAAATTTTCTCTAGAAGAAGTCATGATTATATTTTTAACTACTTCCTTAAATTGAACTTGAAAATATTGTGACTACATGGGTCCCTTAAAACCAAAACAGGGCTACAAATTTCGTATGAAAAAACGCAGTACATGGAGAAACAAAAGAACAACGTACAAACAATATACACAAAATTTTGAAACATAAAATGATTCGAGAAATTCAAATATCTAGGGGAATACATACAAATAGGAGGATCTAACAAGCTATCAAATTCGGAAAGATCAGAAAAGCTTCAGAAGGCTTATAGACTCACATAGTCATATTATAACAAAAGAAAAACTGTGTATCAAGCCAGGCCAAACTCAGACATTAAAAAACAGTGGTACTGCCAGAAGCATTATATGCATCAGAAACAACCACGATTGGGGCTTCAAGGCATCACAGAAGTGGATAAAGTTGAACGCAAAATCCTTAGAAAAATTTTTGGAGCAATATGTAAAGAAGGCATATGGATGAAAGACCAACGAAAGAACTACGTATACGAACATACAGATAGATTGACAGACATGATCAGAAGACGTAGATTACAATTCTATGGACATTTACAGCGGTTGAACAGCACTAGACTCACACGAGGATCTTTGATGTGGTAAATGGTTCGCTCAGGAAAACCAATTGGTTTCAGGAAATAGAAGAGGACTTGAATCATGCTGGGATCAGCAACAAAATTATGAACACAAAATTTAAAATACAGAAGAAAACCGTAACAAAATGGAATTGAACAAAGGAAACAGGAACACAGTGATGAAGAGGTTTTGGGAAGAGAAGAGGAGGAAGACAAATACAAACAAAAACTAAATAATCATTAATAATTTGAGTTTAAACGCTGTCCTCAAGGGCAATAATGATTAATAATAATAAAAAAGATGTTAAAAATCATTTATGTGTCACGATATTTGCTGAGTCTTAACAATTTATCCTCCAGTACCCAATTTAAGCGATGTGTTTTACTACAGTAGTAACTGAAAGAGGAGAAGTTTGTATCATAAGCTAAAGTAAATCGGACGTTCCATCTATTGACATCCGGATTATTCCCGTTATTGTGTCCACTTTAATGTTTGAAGATTAACAATCAATTTCAGCCTCTGTTGATCTGTTTCGATGATTCTAATGTGACCCGAATAGCAACCAAATGCTGACCCTAGGAATTTTATCGTCAAAGTACTTTTTATGTTCACAACATGGCTCCGTAATTAT
This sequence comes from Vandiemenella viatica, assembly GCA_031002005.1. NCBI lineage: Eukaryota > Metazoa > Arthropoda > Insecta > Orthoptera > Morabidae > Vandiemenella > Vandiemenella viatica. Next base: position 343,126,453 of record JARYHS010008074.1, on the reverse strand, counting down.
TCATTTAAGAGACAGAATTACATTTGCCCTCCGATTACAGAATTAATGCATTGATACAATATTATTTTGTACTGTAACATTAGCTCTAAAGATGTATTTAGTTATTTTAAGATGCTAGAATAGCTATTGGATGTTTGTGATACTATTAATTAAAATCGCCTACCATGCAAACGGAATTTTAATTATGAATTTATACTCAACTGCGATGTTTCATATGTTCATAATAGTGCGAAATATTCACCATTTCATTATCTTTGCTAATATAAAGTCCTTACTGAGATTTTTTTTTTTGTGTATATGCAAAACGTTTCTACATACACGGTGTGTAGGGATAAAAATTTTCGTTGTAAATCAACTTTCTGCGTATTGTTCGAATATGCTGGGGCCTATACCGCAACACGTCAAGTTATTTAATATCAGCTTCCCCGAGTAACTATGTGACGGAGTTACGTAGAGGATAGCGTTAGACGGACGGCTATGTTTTATTAATTTCCACTTTGACCGGCATACACAATGGACATCGCGTGTCGCTGCGGAACAAAGGCACTCAGCCCCCATTCATTGAGCGGATAGACTAATCCGCAATGCGTTCGCCGTGCTATTTGCACGTGGTGATGCGGATGGGTATTCCAAAACCAAATAATGAGATTCCAGTTTCATTTTTGTTTTCTTTTTATTTTCTCCAGTAGAGTGAAGAATTTATTTTACTCGAGAAATCTTGTTTTTCTACATAGCAAGCTATCATTACTCTTTATGATGTCTATTTGTTTCCCCAATCATGTATGAGTTTCTTCTGACTGTACGACTACTTGTCTCTTATCATAGTTCTTATGAAGGTAATGAAGAAGAGTCTTTATGTTTCAAGTTATTTAATTTAATTTCGATACACCTAGCCCAACCGCTCCAAACTAAGCTTTTAGTAGCTTCTCAATATACACAAATGGCACAAAATCACGAAGGTGCGAAGACTTTAAAGTAAAAAAAATATTTTCTTTGGTTAAAAATAAATACTGAAAATTGTTTTATTATTTATTAACATTGCCACATATGTCATGCCATTAAGAAATTGATTAATTCATTGAAATTTAAAATAAGCACAAAAACGTTATTTAGGGAACATGTCCATAAGTCCTAGTTCTGTGGAATAAAACCAACTAGAATATCTAAACATTAATAAATAACACCGCAACGCTCGTTAAGATTTATTTCAACTGTTAGAAAATCATATTTCCGATTGTTATAAAATAAAACATTAGTTCCTAAAATAAAAAATAAGTTTAAACTTTGTAAGACGACGAAAGCGTCATTTCATTGAACACTTCCATAACTAAAGAAAATACTCGTAGATATTGGGAAGAACTGCAGGTGAATCTAGCGAGCACGCCGCCACTGAATTTGATCAGGCTAGTAGTCAACTACTTTGGCAGCAGCAAATTAATTACAATTTCAAAGGAAAGTAATTTCTGATAGGGAATGAGCGTACAACAATACAGCGACCAAGAAAGCATATAAATATTTATACAGATAAGAAATTACAATTTCAATGACAATTCACAAATACGTATTTCAGTGAACTTGTTGTTATTGACAAGCTGCGTCGAAAATGGCTTACTCTTATGTCACGCAGGCGTTTATTTAAAAAAGTCATTCCGGGGACGTTCTCGGACATGACGCATGTTCTCGAAATGATTGTGAAGTTCCCGAAATAATGGATCTTCTCTAGTACGGTTAGGTAAAAAGAAAAGGATTTCGTTTTTGGTAGTGTATTTTTCGAAAACAGAAGAAAGTATTATGCAGGAATATAAACAAATGCTAAAAATTATAAAAACGGGTGTCGTCAATCTCGACTACAATTTAAGAGTTAAAAATTCAATTATCAAAAGAAATTTCAGTAGTAAAAAAAAGAGTTAAATGGTATTTACTCTACAGTAAAGAAACATAAAGACTTAAAGAAAGTTCAAACCAAAATGAATTTTTGAATCATATTAATTTTTCCGAAAATATGAGTATATAATTTTTGAAAATATTTGCAGAAAGCAGCGCCAAATATTTTTTTGAACTTGAGTCCTAAGACATATGATACGTTATACGAGGCAGAATCAAATCAAAACCTTATTTTTTTTTTATTGTGTACACATAAACGTCACCTGTATCATTTTTCGACATAATCTCCTCCACCTTCAATCCAGCTTTGTAACATTACAGTTACCTTCCACCGGCTACAAAGTAGTGTCTCTGGAGCGGATAGATACATTTTTTCTAAGTCAGTCGTATGCGAATTGTCGCAGAGCGCGGCTCACGTAGTGGAGGCATTGACCGTACTGTAAGATATATTTTCGTAAGTTTCACTGTATTTAAGAAGAACTTCATGTCGTCGATAGGAACTGTGATTGTAAAAGTGAAGTTTGAACAGTATTTAAATGAACATTGATCATCAAGTTGTGATAGTGGATGATTTAGCCGGAAGGAGATATGAATTATAATTTTCCTTTTGTCTCAAGTCGGATACCAAGTTTGGATTAGTCTTTTACTTTGAAATTTGATGGTGGCCAAACCGTTCAAAAGTGTTAACGTGCATTATTAATAAACTTGTCATGGACGTAATTATTCTTATTAATGAACTTAATTACCTTTATTAATTGTTCTTATAATTACTGCTTAGGACGGCTTTGGTTTCATCATCTGGCGACCGGTGGCACAACGAACGAAATTAAAATTAAATTAGTTTGCTTAGAGAACTGTGTCTTTGAGTGAAAATATTTCGTGAGGTACAAGTTACCACAACTATACAAAAAATTAAGGGCTTACAGCTTCATAAGTGCCTGGATTCACGTTCAAAAAAATATTTTCGTAGACGACTTAACCACTCGTGCGCTGCTTGGTGCACCTTGTCATAGGATTGAAATTTCGTCCCAGAAAGTGCTTCTTTTAGGGGCTCAAACAAACGCGTATTTAAATCACTTGGGTCAAGGGTCGGGCGTTTATGGTGGATGGGATAATAACTTCGATGTCTTTTGCATTTTTATGCATAAGGATTGTAACTAAATACTTTAAACAATTAATTTCAATGATTTAATCAACGAATTATAGTTTTAATTAATATTTTCGTTGTTTCTAAATTGCTGGAAAAGTTTATTATTAATTGTTAGTTAAATTAGAAAGTTCCTGTCATCTCCTTCTTTAAAGTCATTGTTTACGCAAATATAAATACATTTTTTTATCCAGATCTCGTATTATGCAATAAGTATGCCGGCTTTCTTGTTTGTATAACGAATTTATGGTTTTAATTTTTTGTAAACGAAACTGCGAGAAAAAAAATTGCATAGAATAAGCGTGTTAGTGCCACATGTGAAATATATCACGTGTGTTAATATTATGCTTCATTTTACTTTCTACACGCGTTAATACGTATGTAGCAAAACTAATGATGTAAAATTGTTTTAACAAATTCTTTTTCTGAAGTAGACTATGTATAAATCAATAAATTCTTGTGGCAATAGAATAATCTTTTCTTTTTTTTTTAAAAAAAAGGAAAGATAAATCATGGATGAATTTTAAGGTCAAATAACATGCTTTAATGAAAATAATAAATGAAGGATATGTGAAAATAGTACACACACTTGTCTCTTGCTCCCTAACGGTTGCAACACAAATTTCTATAAAGTTACGATTTTGTTCTCGCGGAAATATTGTGTGTTGGTATCATGGCGTGGAGACAATAAAGTGACGCCTGAACAGTGGTTCAGGCTTTCTCTTTTTTTTTCTCTCCAATTTTTTTCACCATATCTCAGTTTTTTCCATCTCCGCTAGCCGTAAGTCAGGCCGCCATTCATTCACAGAACCCGGTCCTCGACTTTCCGCCAAACGATCGTTTCTGTTTCCGTTTCCCGCATTGAGTCACCAAGGCTCGTAAATGTGAAAGAGATTATGGGCTACTTGGAAATTCTAACGGTCTCAGGGGCTCTGCAACATATCACGTGCTATACCGGACGCAGTGATCTGACGATATGAAGAGACCTGTTGTAGAAAGTTGCGTTAGTGCTATTGGAATCAATAACGGTTAGGCGATGTAATAGGTGTCCGATCAATCTTCATTCAAATTGTCATCTATTATGGTATTTAATATCACGGCATTAGAAATTTCAAATGAATAATGGATGGATGCATCGTCACGAAAATACGTTAAATTAAATGGTTATATTATTGTTCCAAAACTGTTTGTTATAAATCCAATGAAATGGCCTATTTGTAATTGGTGCTGTTATAAGAACAATTATTGTATAACTTCCGCATTTCTTTACTCTGAATCGAAAATTGAAATAACCTTTTATTTATGCTTACATGAAATCACTGCAAGTAATTTTAGAACACTATACTGGTTTTTCTACATATGTTAATTTCACCCAAGAGAGACGCCATCGAATCACTTTTTCAAAAAGTGGATTATTAACCAAAAAGGTTGAAGCCGTATTGGTTACAGTATTTATTACTAGAAGATAAGCAGGTGTGGTTTTTTTATCTGTAAGGGGAACAGTGAGCCATTTTTTGTTCTAATTGGGAGCAGTGAATATTTTTTATTCAAATAGGTGGCAGTGAGTAATCTTTTGTTCGTAAAGGGGGCGGTGAGCACTTTTGTTTAAAAAAATATTTTTTTATTTTTAAGAAAGGGGTGGTAGGCCAAAATGCTTGGGAGCCTATGATCTACACGCTCTCCCCATGCCGGAGTTCCAATTGCAAATGTATTTCTGCTCCCGAGGTTTACTCCATCGAATGTCCACGAAAGCTTGCTTTTTCTTTAATGAGTTCCAGTTTGCTCGGAAATAACAAAAATATCTAAACATTAATGTCATTTACAGTAAAACCCAGCAATAGGCGCGTTACCCGCCACTGTCTCGAATGCTGTGTGCTGGAAATTGCCGCTCTCACAGTAGCGAATCGTTTATGAGGCTGGACCTGCGATCCACTCAAGGCGCGCCTGCGACTGCATTTCCGTCCTTTCACTATTCTAATTAAAATTGCTGTTACGACGGAATCTAGCATCTTAGCCACAGCGCTGACGATTTTGACTGGGTATGGCACATTCCTTCACGAGTAACTACACATCTTTCACTATATACTATATTTTTCCACTTAGCAACTTATCAGAAGTATTACTCTTTTTCCCAAACTTATCTTGATATATTAATAAGCATGTGACAAGATAAGTAAACATAACTAATTTTTATTTGTACCATACAGTTACTATTAACGTATACATCCGATCCCTATAACACATAATGTCTTGAACAAAAAAAGATGGAACCCGTATGCCGTAAGAAATATTTTTCTTTAATTGCTAATTCCATAAAGCATTTCAAAGTAGTTAATATTCAACCTGAGCCGAAATGCCCAAAACTCAAATTGTGTTAGGAAAAAGATGTTTAGTTAACTAATATTCAAGTCAATTATCACTTGCAGATTTCAAGGGTGATAAATAAACTATTACATAGTAACAATATTTTCCTTCTGCAGAAGATACGGATTTGTAAGAGAAAGTAGTTACATTACACAGCACTTTCGTGAGAAGTGTAATCTTTGCCCTGACTGTTTTGTGTCTTTGTTTTAAAAAGCATGGATTTTGAGGTATGTTTAGCTGGTTTCCGAAAATTGTCTACAATAGATCATAAAGACGAGGGCTAAGTGTGAGGAAGGACTGGAACTATAGGTGTTCGGTCCTTCTCAGTCCCAATGATACGTACGAAGAAACTAGGAAATAAGAGCCTTAATTAACAACACAAAATATTTTACAACCGAAAATCTTAAAAAAAATTCCAACTGTGATTTCGACAACGAATCTGACCATCATCATAGCCCGTAAGATCACAATATTTTGACGCTGAAGAAAAATTATGTCACATTATATTTTGAAGAAAATTCATCGTGACGTGATGCGTATGTTGAACGTAGTTCATTCCAGATGTGAAATAATTCATCGCGAAGGAATCTCAAGCAGCAAACGTCGGTCTCCGTATAGACGAAGACTGTTGTAGATTTTACGAGTCAGCTAACAAATACTGACTGGTCCCCAACCACGCATTGAAACTGGAGGCTACAGAAACATCTTAGCCTCAAAATAAATGTTATTATATTTATTTATATGGGTAAAGGAATACATTTTTTTATGAAAGTAACAATAACTTTTGTTCACACAAGAGCATTACAAAATAAAATTTTAATACATGACACAACGTTGTTATGAATTTTCTTAGTTTGTTCGATGTGACGAATTTAGTTCTTTTAAAGGTATTTCTTTGTTTTAATTCGACATTATCTGCGCCATTTAAAATAGCTTAATACCAAATTTTCTTAGTACCATGTAAGATGATAACTACATTCCATAAACTGGAAAGTATTTCTGATAGCACAGTTGATTAAAAAAATAAAAGAAGTTTATAAAGGTGCGTGACTAGGCAACGGAAGGTACCTGGTTTGAATTCCAGTCTCGACTGGGTGTTTTACGGGCCTTGAAAATGACCTTCAACTGTGGGAAAACTTTGCTTTGTTTATGTGAAGCACGCTAGGATGTTTTGTGTTTCGGATTGCACATAATACCTAGGTCCCCTTTACCCGATAGGATCAACGGTTTAGGACATGCGCAGCTGTTAGAAACTCTGTTGCTCGACGGTCGAACTCCCTTTTAGGGTCTTGTGGCCAGGAATGAAATAGGCGTTTACAGTTTTTACAGCTTGAAACTGTCTTTTCGAACATGTGTTCTGTGTTCAGACAAATATAAAATTTATGGGTGAAAATAATTGTTCGTTTCATTTTAATATTTGTTCGATTTTACGTGACAAGTTTACAATTCTGATAAATAGGATAGGTTCTGATATTTTTAATGACTAAATGCACTAATGTTTCAGTATTTAGCAACGTTCTTTTACTTACTGTGATTATCAAGCGGGTTAGTTTTTTAGTCATCAGTATTTTTTTAATTAAACTTTGAGGTGCGAATAGGTTCTACTAATTAAAAGTATATAAAGACATGCCGTTGTTTGTTCTAAAGTTGAATGTCTGAAAAACTGAGCTGTGAAGCAAACAAAGATTAAATTTGTGGTCCCTATTAATTAAATGGTGGAAAAATATTTCTGTTTCAAGCATTTGGTGAAATGTGACCCTTCGATATAATATTTTGCTTTCGACACAGTGTACTTGAAGTACCTGTATATCTGAATTCCACGCCAAGGAGTATCAGAGTTCCTTTGTGTCTGGGAGACAGCATGTTAGACAAGTTTCTTCTAGATTTCCAGAAAAATCTTTTAGAAGTGTGTAGTGAATTAAATTACAGACTCAATTAAGGAGATTTTAATTAGAGTGTGTTTCGCTCCAAGCAGATGCTTCTTTTGTTTAATACCTGTACATAGTGACTGAAATATCACGTTAAAGGTCAGGCGAGGCGGAAAAACGGTTTAATGGATGGCAACAAAGCTCGTATACCTAATATAGAGGTGAAATACAGCCCGCTGGCTTATCCGCAGAGTTTTATTACAATTGTGATGGCACGACATGAAAGAGAGGGCGAAATGTCGATCTGACGCAGTGAATGGTTAGACTTACAGAGAGGTGAGAGGCACTGGAACGTACCAGCTTCCAGTCACCGAACGCTCTTGAATCGCGAGCGTTTGTTATTGCTCGAAGTGTAATGCCTGGGGGGGGAGTTGAGGGAGGGGAGACAATTACGAGAGGCGTGGACGCCGAGTTGCCGCTGAACACTGTCACTGGGGGCTCTGAAGTCAGCTCCAGGGGCGGCAACGTCGCCTTTAATGGATGCTGGGTGAGGAGGGTGGGAGAGGCAATATTCGCATTCGGCCTGGGATTCGCACCTCTCTACGAGACGGCCTCCGAAATCTGCAATCAAACCCAGCGGCGCCTCTCTCAGGCCTTGCGTTGGTGCCAGCACAACTTGGACTGTAACTGCCGAGATTACGCGCTAGGGGCATTCCCTGTTAATGAGGTGAAATGGCTGTCACGATTGAAACAGTACGCTAATTACAAGTTGTCCACGTCGTTTACGCTAGAAACTGTTATAACTTCGAATTCGCTCCTAGTATTAATTAGGACTTTACACTTTGTCAAGCGCGTAAAACTAAACGTTACTCAGATGCTGTTTAAATCCACCTGGAAAGCTATGTTCATCACCAAAGATCTATTATTAAATTACTAGCTTCAAAGTCCGTCTAAAATCACTGGTTAAATGGATTGTTCTGACATTTAACTAAAAAGAACTGTTATAACGATCAACGCAATAGGGAATATGCATTCAATTCAAATATACTTCTAGTATTTTTTTTGAAGCTTTATTACTGTAGAATTACCATTACAACGTTTTTTTTCATATTTTTTCGCTTTGTATTTATTGATTTTAATTAATCAAAGGTGTTGAAAATACAAGGGAAATGTAACTTCGCAAAACGCAACGCTATTGATCAAATAGAATCGTGACGTCAAAGTAAAGGTTTATATTGTAAACGAAAGGGTAGTTACTAGGTGTTTTTAAATTTTGTGATTCTATTCAAGTTTTATTGTAATTTATCTGCATAAATGGAGAAATATTGTATTTCTTTCGAGAATACTCACACGCTAAATAATGAATTGAAGCGGTTTTTAAAAATAATCTCCCAAAAATACGTTTTCATGATGAAATCAGGATTTTACAGTCGCTGACATCGGTGGAGTGAAAGCTGCAAGGTAATTCAGTATTAGATATTTGAATTATTATTTTTTTTACGCTTTTAGTGCATCAAGAGACACCCCGGAGTAATCGACAATAAAATTGCGGGCAGTGGGAAATATGCATGTAACTCAGATAGACAAATCTCGTTGCCTACAATAAAAGTGAGTTTTCCAGAAAATCTGTTATGAAATGAAGTCTCCACTGGTGTATCGCTGGATTGTGTCGTGAAAACACAATCCGGTTTACCCATTAAGATTTCATTGCAATTGTACGCCAAAAAGTCTCCATTCTTATGTTATTTGTTAATTTTTGTGTGTGTGTGTGGTTTAAATCGAAATAAATATTATTTTTTACTTAATTTAATTTTGTCGTTTCTAAATTTGTATGTCGTCAAAAAGTATTTTAAACGGAATACGTAACCCCGAGAATATCGATTTTTTTCCGCAATCGATATGTTTAATTCCGAGAAGTGGTGGTTGTAAATGGTTGAAAATAAAATAATGTACGTGACGAAACCAGATTCGCCTCCTAACCAAGTTTCAATGGCTTTTGGGGAGGCATATTAGGAAGTCATTGTTAATACATTGACCGGAATTGTATTTGTTGTATCTGTTAGAAGTAATGTAATTTATTTCAAAGTAGAACCAGAATAAAAAAAAATCATGCTCAACAATTCCTGTAGATAAAAATAAACAAAAATATCTCCCAAAACAGGCTTCAATATTTAGTTTGACTGATGGAGATCTCTTTCCCAATCTTTCCTATACCTTGCGCGTTAAAGGCAAAACACAATCAATGTTTTTCTTGCTAACTTCAGTCTCGAATACAGATGACAGACATGTTATTTAACTAAAATTTAATGCCTTCTTTCTTTAAGTATTTCACAAATTTCCTGAAAATTGTCTTGCATGAAATGTTTTATTTAATAAAAAAATTCGCAAATAATATTATTATTATTGTCATAACAATTTCATCACGTTTGTGTTCCACTTCTTATTGCTTACAATTAACACGAGAAAAAGTATTATGAGCTTATATACTTTCCACATTCTGATATTACTTATTTTTGCATACTTGTATATTACATACTATTACTTCTATGTCTTGGAGACCACAATGATACTTTCTAAAATGTGGTTAGATTGTATTGCATTGCTGTCACAGATATGGTATGCAGCGTATTTCGATATATATCAATTTAAGCCAAATTACTATCGATGGATGGTTAAAGTAATTTAGATAATCGCCTGGAGTAATACACAGTACTTGTAAAACGTAAACGCTAAAATTAAAAAAAAATCACAAGATTTGATTACACACGTATGTCATGGCTGAACTATTTATGGTAGCACAAAACTAACCGAAAGCCTTCTCTCTTTTACAGATCGTGGAGGGTGAGCGGTAACGCTCTGGCCTCGCATTAAAAAGACGCGGGTTTCAATCCTCGTCCGGTAATACAGATTTGGATTTTCCATCATGGTTTTCCTAAATCACTCCAGGGGAAAGCAAGAATGGTTCCTCCAAAACACCGACCGAATTTCTTCCCGTAGAATGTCACCAGTCGTTTCCCGCCTGTAATGAATCTGACATCGATGAGCCCGTGTAAACAGGTATTACACCATACAATTCAAAATATAGCTTGTGTATGTTATTTCACCATTTACAGGTTAAACTCCAGTCAGAACAGATGAACACATGCAGAACGAGCAGCAAACAGAAACTCTGTCACCGTTTAGTAACACCATACGAAGTTAGGAGGAAACTGAAATTTAATTAGACCTACTCAAATTTTATGTCCATCCAAAAAAAAATTGTAGTCAATTTAATTTTAGTTAATTTTTGTTACCGGATTATATATTTTGAGATACCCTATTGACGAAACGCTAACAGAGAGGACGTATTTTCCCTTATACATGGGTCAGTGCAGGGCAATCATAACCATCAACATTAAATAGCATTTTGTGTAAGCAACCAACACATCCTAACATTCTGCCTATATAAATTAAGTTTCCATCCTTTTAGCATCTTTGACTGTTTTCTCATTTTTATGTCAGACCGTTCGGTATTTTGTCAAACTATAAATAAAGTTGTAGGTTTGTTTTCTGTATCTCACTAATTACACTTCATCACGCTTAGCGTTTTGAGAATAATTTATGAGTGGGCTTCAGATGATTAGAATGGAATCTAATTGGAGATCTTTACAAAGATTCAGATCCTCACACACGATTAGAGTTTCACTAACAATAGACCATTCAGATCCTCACACATGCCGAATTACAAATTAGTCTAAAAAATTTACCTAGCCCAAGAAAGAAATCTGACTACTGATTCATCTGGCATTGTTCTCACTTCACATAATTCACTGAATGGTGAGATGATTTTACTGTGCTCAATTGTAATTTTTATAACATTTGAGAGATTTTAAGATACTGACACTTACTTGAAACGCTATATATTGAAATATCCTAAAATTGAAAACCTTTAATAATGAGATTTAAAACTTGAGACAAAAATGAGCTAAACCTGAATACGGTTGTTCGAGTTAAGGCTTTAGCGCACTTGACTGTGGAGATACAACGTGACCAGGTCCGAGTCCTGGCGTCCTGATTGCTGTTTTTACGAGTTTTCCTGCGATCACCCAGCTGACTGCTGAGACTTTATCAAATCTCCTACTCTGAAACTACATAATTTGTAAACAAAAATACTCTTACAGAGAACACAATTTACAAGTTCCCGCCTTGGGATAAGCGCTGCAGATATAACAAATCTGGTTGTAACCATGGTGGGAGCCTCGCCCCTCACCACACACTGTTTTTACTATAACTACTCGTGTAGCTGTTATATTTGCGCGTAAATATCCGCGGACGATAGTAAATGACTTTATATCAGCCTTTATTAATTAAAATTTACTCCTTAAACAAAAAAGTTAAATAAGGTATCGCGTGGCCGGCGCGAGGGAGAAGGAGGGAATGAGTATGCTTCAGTGAACTATGGGGGGGGATCTTGATTTACGGGGAAAAATTTAATAGCCGGTATCGGAAAATATATTGTCACTTGAGGCATGTGAGTTAATGACCATTCAACAAGAGCGAAGGTAAAGTTTTCAGCCTCACAAATGAATAAAAGTGCTAACTTTTCTGCAATGAATACGGCGATAGCTATTTGTTCAATGTAATGAAGAGAAGTTAACACAGCTCATACAAACCAAGAATGTTTTCAGAGACAAAGGTTCTGTACATTTCAATTATTGTGATACGAGTATATGTCACTTTTTTGTTCTCAAAGTTTGTTCATTGTATTCCTTTTCTAATGCTGTTCGTCAACAGCTAAAGATGTTTGAATTGTTTGTTAGGTTCATGCAATATGAATATTAAACAGAATATCATTTATAATATCTGTGTTTTGTAAATTAATTTTCATCTGGGTAGATTTTTCTGCTTTACTGATTATCAAGCTGGTATCTGTAGAAACAACTGTCATACGTATTCAATAGCCCCTCGTATTCAAAAAGCACTCTGAATCTTATTGGTATTCCCTATGCTCTTTCGAGAAGGCTGAGCTTTGCAGTTAAAGCTTTTAGTGCAAAGGTAACAAACGGACAAAAACCAGGGTCCAATCCGGCGCAATTGGCGCTTGAGGCAATTAGCGAAGGGTGTCTGTGGGGTGAGAGGGCGGGTATCGGTAATTGGATTAGTGCCTCTTCTCCAGATTGGTCATTAGATTCGGGCAAGGACCCGGGTAGCGGTAAACTCTGATTACTGCAACTGCTGGCTAGGCCCTACCTTCTTGTGCGCTCAGCTACCTGCTAGGGCAACATCCCGAGCAATTAGGACGTGTAAATAACATCGCCACTGCTCAGATACTCAGTCCGCTGCACATAACCCACAAGTTCTTGTTTATCTTTTCTGAATTATTGTTGCCATTTGGTTCGGTAGCAGCTTTGGAGCACTGACCTGGATGGGGTCATCAGCTCTACAAAAACAAATCTATATTGTTACCATTACTTTCTCCATTTTAATATCTCTTCTACATCGTACTACCACTGCCCCCTCCATACGCACAAGAAAGGGGGCGTCCGTTAACGACGTGAGGTGTTTTTCCGAAATTGTGAACCCTCCCTCCCCCTCCTCTGGTGAGATCTGGTCCCCCCTCCCCCTTTTCCTAAAATGACGTGAGATTTTTGAAGGGACCCCCATTCGACCTCGTAGCTTTTTGAGACATTTTTTTAGCTCTCATGCTACCGATGATAGTTTTACCCCCCCCCCCCCTAAAGTTCGTTTTTGCATCCCCCTTAAGTCGATTTCCGCGTAATTTCTAGATTTTTTTTTTTTTGTCCTGGAAGAATTTCAAAACCTCGCTTGAGATTTCCGTCGACCCCCACTGCTCCTTGGTGAGATTTAGCCGGGCCCCCCTCCCCCCTATTGCATCTCACGTAATTACTGGACTCCACCAAATAGTGCTCTCAAAGCAATGAACCCAATTATTCTGAGATAATTACAGAGTAAGCTTCAGATGATTAGAATGGAATCTAATCGCGGACTATTACAAAGATTCATATCCTCACACAAGCCGAATTAAAAATTAATCTAATAAATGACCCAGCCCCCAAAAAAGAAATTGAACATATGTTCAGTTTAATTTACTTCACGGATCTGAAATCTGGAAAATGAAATTAAGTTAAGAAGACTCAAGGCTGTAGAAGTGTATATCCTATGTAGTATTGCAACGTATTCAGATTAAACAAGTAACAAATGAATATGGTGGTATGGAATTATGACACATCGCAGATGAAAGTATTATAGTGAAAACATGTAATGTGAAATTAGAAGGAAAGAGGCCTCGTAGAAGACAGCGTGATTGATGAATTAAGGAAACAGAAGGGAATAGTTGAGTCAGGGGAGCCAACTGGAATATGGTGGAAGACGAGGAATATTGCAAGGACAGAAGACGTTGGAGAAGACTGCGAACCCGGCAGGCTAAGCCTCAGGCTGTAAAATGTCCAGGATGATTACGATATATCTAGTGTAAGCCCATGACCGTTTTTGCGTATTGTCACAGGTCTAGAATAGTTCCAATTTTTAGTGTCAAAGATTATGTATGACAGGTTGACCTGATCTGACCCAACATGAAGTTGAGCTGTGTTTCAGCCTTAGGCCGAATAAAATCTCTGAGCTTGAAGAACTCAGAAATATTAATAGAGGTATTAAACACGGACAGGGATGATCGCGCTATCATTTCATTGTTTTGAAGGCCGTAGGCTCGAACTTGCTGGAATACAAACTTGACTTGTATTTGACCCCTAAAGTTCACTCCGCAAAATTTGAAGAATTCCTGTTTGCTTCGAAAGCATCATATTGTTTATTTATTTATTTTTGAGGCTGGGAAAAACATTCATAGTATAATCATTGATCATAGTTTCTGTAACAAATTTCAGATTATTAAATAGCTGAGCAACTCCGAAGAAATGAATTGTACGAATACTCGATTCGGTAACATTTTTGGTCTGATATTCACTTTAAATAATCTATTAACTCACGTACAGCGAACATGAACAAAGACCATTAACGAAAGTTGTAAACAAATAAACTTTAATATATAAACTTTGATCAAGCTGCAACATTAGCTAAAGTTTTAATTAAATTCAAATTTAGTCTAGGCCGGGATTGACATTTGACATTTGTGGTTATAGCAGAGAGCAAGAGGAACTTAAGTTTCCTAAATGTTACTTTCATTAGCGACATGTTACTGAAAAGTACTCGAAGTTTCACGTTTTTTCAGCCTAAATGTTTTTCCACATTTTTTAGGATAAAATACTTTATGACTGTATTATGGAAATTTCATAGCCGTTGCGTATGTAATACACTTTGCAAATAATATCTAATTTCTAATATTTGTGGTCGCTGTTATTTTGCGGAAGAATTTCGTTGTTGAACTGCGATTAACAAATAAAAAGCTGTTTATTGTGTTTTGAAATTGGTTAAATAAAGTAGAGGCTGTAATTTTTTTTAATAAAAAGAGGAAGAAAATGTTTATTTACATGTTGTAAATACTAAAATGCTGTAGGTGAAGTCAAAAATCAAGTGAAGTAATGAGTTTCACATAGCGTATACGTAGTTAAATCCTTGATGACTTAAATCTACATATAAAGGTGAACTTAAAGCTCATTTAATAGCTAACATGTGTATAAACTTTGATCATAAAATTTAGCCTAGGCCGAAATTAAATTTGTCATTCTCTGTTTAATTTAAGTTTCTTAAATTCGACACGTTATTGAAAAACAGTTTCAAGTTTGTTTTCAGCTGTAAAGTATTTCCATATTATTATGGAATGAATGTATTCTAGCAATTAATTTCATAGCAGTTACTTAGCTATCAAACTGTGCACCTAACCTGTAATTACTAATAACTATGGTTGCTGCTAATTTGCGAGTGACGCCTAGTGCGTGACGTCACCGTTCTCCAGCCAATAGCTATCGAGGTGATCACGCAATCTCTAAACAACGCATTTCACTAAAGAACATCGGGAAACAAAAGGTGAAGGAATGTAAATTGAACAGTACTTGAGAAAATGAGACTTGCTGGATAATATGGTAAGGAAATGTCTAACGTATTTCGATGAAAATATTTCCCGGAATAGCATGGAAATGACAAATCATTAAGTACCGAAGAGAGAAGAATGAGTAAAATGTGTATATTCTTAGGCGCGGATTAAAAGAAAAACGTTAGCAAAATAAACAATTGCAGTGCTTGAGATGCGTGAGACCGCCATTTAAGCTAAGAAAAACTCGCTTAAAATAGAAAATCCTATCTTCTACTAGGAGTCATACAGCTGTTCTATGGGAACCTTTCCCTCACTTCACTGGTAAGACTAACTGATTAGACGCTGTCTGTACAATGAATTTTGCCCCTTCATTATTGTTAATACAAGTCTAATAAATTTTTCGCATCCTTTTTGCGACCTCAACGTTAAGTCTGTAACAAATTACATTAAACTGTAGTGAAAAATTTAGTAAATCTAACACGTCAGTATTGTTGATCTAAGTTCATTGTTGAGCGAGTTCACTGCTTTGCTGTAGGAAGTAATTTAACCATTTTTTATTGTTTTAAAACCAAAAACCTCATTTTTGGATGTATTTAAGGTGTTTCATTTTCTTTGTGATTTAAAGGGATATGGATAACACATGAAAAATTTCCTGAAGGGAACAACAGAAATTGTCAACAGAAATTATGATATTTACTTTTCAATTCTATTGCCTCCTCTTTCTCCTGCTTTGATCCTTTTTCTGATTTATTAACTGTAAACGTGTTTCAATTTACTACACTATGATTTCTTTTAATGACATTACATCCAGAAACATGGTCTCCTTTTAACTACAGTTTTCTAAAAACAAAACACTAGCTATCATGTTTCGTCATAAAGAGTTTTGTAAGAATTAAATTTTTATCTGACACCCAGTGGCTGAAGGCAGCAAAACAAATTAATGTTCTGAATGCGAGGCAAAAGTGTTACTTGACGTGTCGGTGGTGGAATCGAGCACTTGTTGAATTGTAGATATGCGATGTAAATTGCGGAAATTGAATTAATGGGTGGTAATAACACTACAAAACCGTTCGGATTCCTCCATTACTTATTAACGGCTCTCCAGTGATATTGTAGGTTATTTCCCGGAGGCTGTAAATCAAATGACCAATATTTGAATGGAAGCGAATATTTCGTAATAGAAACATCCATTGTTTGAAAAAAATTCGATGGAACTTCAATGATTCAGTTTCTCAAAATACTTAAGACATTTATTACGTTTGTGTAAAACTTCTCAATGGAAGAATTCTTTGACTGCATTCTGCACAATTTCGGTCTGTGACTGTGAATGATGATTCCATACTTCAGAACCAATCAAGTATCTGCCTACATTATTATTAGTTAAGAGTATTTACACTTGTAAGAGATCTCAGTGGGTATAACAACTAAATAAGAACTGAAAAACCGTCGTTCAGACTAAGAATATATTTTCGAAGCTCATCTTCCGAAATAAAAGCCTAAGTCCATTCAACCTGTTGTCAGTGAGAGCGGAACTTCCTAGAAACTAAGGCAGCTGGAGATTGGTGAAAATTCCACCTCAATCACTGCAGTGCCGAACTCTGATAAAGGAATACCAACCTAATAAATGCAGAAGCCTGTAATCAGCTTGAAAATTCTTTAAACAAAGTATTACGCTATTGAGCCTTTGCTCAGAATCTTATCGGATACCGCTGGACTTACGTGACAGCTGGAGCTGGAAAGTAATTTGTATTAGTATCAAGGAGGGGAGCTATATTTTTTTCGACGCCACCTAATGTTCACAAGCTTGTGAGCATGTTCCGGATAATCATCCCTGGAATTCCTTCTTTTTATAACTCCTGAAGTTACCCTCCAGCTCTAACTATGTGTATCAGAAGCGCCACAAACGCTTTGTTTTGGATTCCGCGTCAAGTTGCTCCGCTTGGGTCTATAGTTCAGCGAATGGAATCCGAGGCAGGTAGAGACTCAGTATGTTTCGTTTTCTGCTTGGTCTTTATCTGCTTCTTTACTTATAGATGAGCAACGTTTGAAAATATGTGTCTTGCGGTATTCTGTTTTGTGAAACTTGTAATATTTGTGTCAGAGATTGGTTCCATTGTTACATTCTCTCCGGCCACATTGGAAAAATATCGCTTAAATTTCATAACACGAAGTCCCGCATACCGACAACGTGGTCTGAAATTTTTCCAAATTGTACCACGTTGTGTCCAAAGCAGAAATGTTTTGGCATGTGAAACACTGCCACCTAGAAGGTTGAAGGCAGTGTGATGTTATATCTGAAGAACTTTTAAGTTCATCAAAGACTGGATTATAAAAGAGTATTGAAAGTATTAGTTAAGGATTTTAATTTTTACGACTTTTTTGTTTTAAGTTCTCTTAACTTAAAGCTCAAAATAAATTTAGAATTCAAGATTTGCGTTTTTAGTTAATACGGGAAAATGTAGGCCTACACTACTGTTTGTGAAAATTGCAGCACTAAGAATGAAGTAATTGTCCGAATCACTTCAAAATCTGAGGACTTGTAGAACAGTGGAACCATAATAAGTGATTAACATTTCAAAGATATGGCATGTCGTAGGCCAAACGGCGCCTTCTATGTGTGTCAGAACAGACACTGCCATTCTTATAGGCAGTTCCACATGCCGTATTTCAGTAGGACAACCATATACAGCGAGGAATGTGCAAGCCTTCTTCGAATAACGACGAGTTGCACTGCTTTCCTGACATGTAGCCCAACGAACATGTCTGCGATATGGCAGGTCCTTCTGGTCCTCCTGCAACCACCAACGATGCTTTGTGAATGCGCCTACAAATCGCATGGCAGTGTGTTCCCCAGCAGCATATGCAGGTTCTCCTTGATTCCATGTAACGACGTTTAGAGGTTATGATTGCAGCACAGGGAATCTACACGGTCAAAGTGCATGTACAGATCCGTAATTCTAATTATTTTGGAAATGTCGTGTTTTTACACCACCATACGGCTGGACACCCGAGATTGAAATTTGAGGAATAACTCTAGAATGCTAAAAATGTTTACTAGTTACAGACTAGCATTCTAGTAATTACTATCGAGATTTCGTATGACAATAGTGGTGATACGCATTCTTTTCAGAGTACAAAACTACAGGAAAGAGGGGGAATGACGTCAGTACGAGACATTACAACAGGAAAAGAAGTCAGATTTGTACCAAAACGTGCTGATCAGTGCAGATGAATAACGATGATTAGTAGGCAACGTTGAAGGAAGTTAATCAGTTAGGTACGTCTTAAATTAGTAAGGTTCCAAAGCTTCGCTTAATTAATTTAATTATAAATACAGAAAATGATAGAACTGTAATATTGTTTACAAGAAACGACAAATACGATCTGCGACTTAAATGAATTTACTGCGTCGGCTAAATTTCATAAATTAATATTTTCCTTTTGATGTTTCGACATAATTTCTTCTAGAACTTAGAAATTATTATCAGGTTCTTATCATTCATTTAAAGATCGCCTGTGAAGTCTTACCCCAGAAACTTCTTTCTTAAAAATGAAGAATTTTTATGGAAATAAAAGATGAACTATCTGACGATTTCACAATAATTTTTACTTGCGCTTTACCGAGATATCAGCAAATACCAAAATAAAATCACTATTCAATCTTCGTTAGCACAAACATACAGATTCAGATCGGAAGATAGTTTTCAGAAACTAACCCGCATTCATAAATATTCATAAAAACTGCACCACGGTCAAACGATGTCTTCCACTGTGCTCGCAATCAGTATTGAGGTAATTTGTGCATGTTACGCATTTTCCGATATCATTCAACGTTAAGCATGTGTCAGTACTGCGGAAATTAATAGTAATTTATGCAGATAATAGTACTTCTTCTGCAGGCAGCAATGTGACCGGCAGACTAACACTAGACCTGATCGTTTGCATCAATCACTCTAGCTCACTTCTTGCGGAATGGAGAGCTCCCACTATACCGCATATAAACAATCAATAAAAACAACTATTCAAAGCAGTATAAAATGGAGAATTAATTATCATCCAAAATTTTGAAATTAAAAGGTTCAGTGATCTAAGGTGACTGATAGTATATGTAATGTGACAGATCCTGCCCAGCTGCACAATCAACGAGCCAATAGCGTAATTTTTTATTAATATGACGCAACTGTTCACCCCTGACCCATATTCAGTACTGCTAGAACAAACTATCAGTAACTATTGTGAAATATTATACAACTAAATTCGCGAAATGTAAAACTTCTAGAAAGTACAGTAGAACTCCAACTATCCAAACTCCGATTATCAGAATCGCTTTTTTAATTAATTCACCAACTCATCCCACCGATGAATTGATGGAAAGTGGGAATGGCCAGCTTAAAACAATCTTTTTACCCTCAAACGCACAAGCTTGTTGCAACCAATGGAACAATTTTTTTTTTTTTTTTTTTTTTTTTTTTTTTTTTTTTTTTTTTTAATCGTAACCATGAAATGCCATTACAGAAGGCAACTTTTAAGGAAACTTTTGGTGGAGGATGAATACGAAGAAGGTGTGTTGGCTAACCACAAAACCAAAAACAAAAAAAATTGAAAGATTGCGTTTACATGGTGGCGGAAGCATGGAGCCTGGTTAAGACAGTCACGTTCAGACTCGCGTGCAACAAGTTGAAAGGCATAGCAACTGAAGAAGAGAAGGAAAAGGAAAAACAAGCTCAAGAAAAGGAAAGGGAAGAGACAAGAGAAGATGGGGATGACGTGTCACTTGAGGAATTCAGAAACATTCTTTTGAAAATTCCTGGATGTTGAGAGGTTAGAGCTGAAGATGTAGTAGAGTGGGTGGTATGTGATTCGTGAAACCCTGGGTATGAAATCCAAAACGATGAACCTATTGAAAATGCGAGAGAAGAAAGTGTTGAGGAAGATGTCGAAGTTGAAGCGGACACGGAACCATCAGCTAGTCAAGCATTTGCCGACCTTGAAACTGCGTTGAAGTGGATGGAGCGTCAGCCGGCGTGTGACCACATGCAACTCCTCACTGTTAAACGGGTGCGCGACTTGCTGCCAGAAAACTGATGAATACAGTGAAACAGCTTACTTTGACCGAAATATTCGGTAAGCAATGACTTTTATTTACGATATGGTACGTACATACTGCACTAATGTACACCACTTGTAAGTATGTTTAAAATGTAAAAGTATTATCTTTTCATTTAATTGAGTAAAAGCTCTTTTTCTTTAAAAATAGTTTTTTCTGCAATTTTCAACATACATACAGTAATTAATTACAAATCCAATTACCCGAATTTTTTATTATCTGAATGGGGTCCGGTTCCAATTGATTCGGATAATTGGAGTTCTACTGAATTTAAAAAGTATTAGTCCTATACTCGATACACTTTTAAACTAAGATTGTCGGAGGTTTTTTTTTTGTATATGAATAGATGGTATTGTTACGAGCCGTGAGCCTGTATATTCATACGATACGCTATAGCATTACGTTGCGATGATTGAAAACACATAAACATTGAATGACGAAAATAGCGTCGCAGGATGTCGAACCGGAGCCCATGCGTTCACTGCGCTGCGGTACAATACAGCTGATTGGACGCGGGGCAAACGGAATGCCAGAGCACGCACCCCGTTCATTCCTACCGATAAAGGGAATACGGGAGAGCTGCAACAAAAAGAACTCGTCCAGTTCCTATTGTTCTTCCTTCGTATAAATACTGCCGCTTTATCGAACTGCCCAGCTAAACGAAAGAGCGGACGGTATAAAGTGGAGCTTCCTGAGTGAAGCCAACTTTGGCCTTCCCAATAAACTGCTCTCTGGCACAGCGCAAGACCTGAACTCTGCCCTACATTTAATCACTACTCTATTAAGAAAAATGTTTTAGAAACAAACTAAGATGACATCAACTTCTCGATAATGGCGCGACATTTGACATTACACTCCTGCACTATAGAATTTGCTGGTACATTAACAAAACACCAAAAACTAATTATTATTGTCAAATCTGCTCTGTATTTCCGCCTGCCAGAGAAGAGACAAAAAAAACATCCAGAAAATTACGCATCAAAAACGTTGACAGCTTCTTTCCTTCTTCTGCGGTATGCGATGAAATTATCCATGAAATAACGGGATTGTTGAGGACTATGGTCATCGTGTGGTGGTAACGCCTGTGTAAGATGAGCTACCATGAATACAACGTAGCAAATCAAGGAAGAGTTGAGATGTTGCGAGTGTCTGTGAACTTGTTTTTCACCTAGAGGTGTTAAAAAGGGCAAGGAAAATGGTTAATTTTTGCGAATAACAATTTTTTTCATGCCCAGATTAACATAGGTTATTTGAAGTGAAAGCCAGAAACAACATTGTTTGGAAAGCACTGCACGAGAAGAAAAATTTTGTATTGTCACTGTCCGCTTCAAAACAATTAGAGTTCTTACCAATACAGCTAGAGTAACTATATAGTAATCACTGATACCAGTTTTGGCTTGTTAAGTATACAAAAGTAGAATTCAATCAACCTGTATACGATACATCGGCCTTCAAAGTGCGGTAGTGAGATCGGCATAATGATAATTCCGTGTAATCGTAATGACCTGGTAACAGGGTTTCTACCGCCTGCGCATTCCGCCCCTATCGTAGCCGCGTTAACATAACCCGGCAATCCTGCAGAGTACAGGGGACCTACAGTTTAACGTTGAATCCGAACCACGGAACCGTTCTGGTGTACTTCACATTAAACAGCAAGCTGTGCTAGAGGTGAAGGTCGGGTTAAGTGCCTACGAAAATCCCCACCGAGACAGGGATTCGAACCGGGGACCTTTCGTTCTCCAGCCAGACGCCTTAACCACTGAGCCACCAGACCGCTCTATAATGATTGCTGAAGCTGCCTGATTAAATATTACAGGGAACATGTATTAATTCGATAAAATTTTTGGAGTTTAACAGTTGTAAAACAAGTCATCGTGCACTAGTCCTTATAACGAACAACTAAGAAATGAGCAATCGCGGTATCCCCTATAAGTTTCAATGAATATCGCAGAGTAAATTTCTAGAGTGTAGAACTTGCCGTTGACCACGCTATCGCTGCTACTATGTGGACGTCTTGAAATGGAATATTCCATTACCTCCAGCGTAAGGCCGTCAGAAGCCTGCTATAAGAAATACCGTAACTTACGGAATCACACAGTTTGACTCATCACTGTGATAGAAAAAGTTTTCTATTTAGTAGCAGACACTAAATCTAATTGATATATCACATGTTACCCGGTCCTTTCTTTTTATCTAAAGCAGCGCTTCCCAATTTCCTTCTGGCCACGGAACCCTAATTGATCATACATTTTTTTTGGCGGATCCCCATTTTTATAAACGTAAGCTGAAAAACCAGTCTCGCATCGGTAATTCGTCACAAATGGAAGCAGAACTACGATACACTTCTCACGGCGCGGTTATGACTCCTTTCAACGAACATTTTATTTAATTCTCAGACGGAACCCTTGTGACCCTTCCACGGAACCCCAGGGTTCCGCGAACCACCATTTGAGAACCACTGATCTAAAGCACAAATGTTTCTCTGCACACTGATTATTAATTATTTCTGACTCTGCTAGGCAACTTTCAACGCATTGTGTTATAAAAATTAGAAATGTGCTACATTGGGTTGAGAAATACATGCAGACTTGTTCTAGAATCGTGTCCCATACATCTGTTTCAGATCTTACAGACCACCCCGTTGGCTCAGGTTTTGACGTCACCATTACGACCTACACCTGCCGTGGGGTTAGCTGACAGACTAAGCCCTGTGACTTCGACGGCAGGGCAGAAGAGATGGTGGTGCATTATTCATAAACATGAACCAGAACACCTGGGTTAAATTTAAAATTACTCTACAGTGCGTATAGAACACAATGCTGTTAATGTGTATTCTTGGCGGCCCTCTTGGTGTCTTTCTGAACAGTCGGCATGAATGGTATCACCATCAGCTTTCTTTCATCTTAATATACAAACAACGTTCTAAAGTCTAAACTTAACTTAACTTAACAATCACCACGTACTCGGAGCCCCCAGTCGCCGCATCACAAAAAACGTTTTCACCAACAAAATCTGCACTCAGGATATGCATTACTGACCACTCGTTACATAAGTGCTGACATTCGAGATCCCCCATACCACCAGCAACAGGCTTTGTAACAAGTGGTCAGTAAAATTAGAACTGCCGCATGGTTTCCCCAAATCACTCCAGGCGAGTGCCGGGATGCTTCCTTCAAAATGCCATGGTTGAATTCCTTCCCGTTCCTTATTCTCAGTCCCAACCCGCGTCTAATTACCTCGACGTCGACGGACAAGGAAGATGTCGGTGAATTCAGAGTTGTATGTTGGTATAATTCGTAATTAAACTATGGATACGGCCACACTTTTGTGATCCTACAAAATAGTTTCCTATAAAATGTAGGGCATTAAATGAAAATAACAGTCTGCAGATGGCAAGAATGACAGAATAGGTGCATTTATTGATCATAGGAAATTACTGTAACCAACGTTACCTGTGACAAAATGGAAGAATGATATAGGTTATTACTGCAAGAAACATTTTCTAATAAAAATCGTCACTGACAGGCGTGGGTTGGCAGGGGGTAGTGTAATGGTGTTATTGATTATTTCTGGTATTTAGTTTACGAATACAGTACGTGTCTTGACAAAAGCATATTTGTTAATGAAGAAGTCAGGTTTTGTAGTTTGCCGATAGTGGGTATGGAGTGCAAAAGCTATTCAGGTTACCATCAAGAACAATAGCCAGAAGTACCGTTTTACTAGATCAATGAATCTGGTGAGGCGGATAGTTTGTAGTGGAGTGCAGAAGCCGTGTATGCAGTCCTGATGTTTTTTAGGAGAGCCACCGGAAACCTGATCTGTTTTGCTAGGGCACAAATTCCTTTAGGACTTTCCTAAAGAAAAAAAATCATCGTTTGCAGAGGTTTTGCTTATTTGTACGCACCTGTTGCTTTCCCAAACAGCAAGTGTAGAACAATTGCATGAAAAGGTTATAAGTGGCTTGATTTTTCTTATTTTTGTATCATGATATAAATTTTTGTGCCACCAAAATATTTTTGGTGTACGGAGCTCAAATTTATAAATAGATTCCAAACAACCTACACTCGAGGAGAAAACTTCCGTAACCCTAGACATTCCACATAACCGTCTTTTTCTTGAACTTTATCTGGAACTAAACAATTAATGATTATTTTTTACAAGCTGTCCAACATTAGTGTCGCCTGATTTTTGGAACAGACCGGAACAGTTGACAACAGTTTCTATTTATTGCGGACTAGTCGTTATGATGGGATCGTCGTATAACTTAACCTTTTCCGCCTTGTTAAATAATTACTTTCACTCGACAGTGACGTTCTTGTCGCCCTGCTCCCAGTTACTCCTCATTTAAGCCAGAACTTGGCTGGAGACAGCGTCAGGCGCACGGCAACAGCCTTCAGCGCAGAATTTAATTTCGTCTCCACGAAGAGCGCTCACAATCTTATAAAAATTGGTCTGCGGGGCTGTTGGGAGCTTGCTGCAATGAAATTCTGCTCCAATTCGCCTGCTTTGTTGTCTCCGATCTCTTAAGAAAAAAGTGCTGGGAGAAAGAAGAGTACGGTACAAAAATACCTTTACCGGAAGCCAGCGAAAGAAAATTCTGGAATCAAGTTATGAGACAATTTGGCCACTTCTGAAGGAAAGAACGAGACAGTCCGCATTACGTAGGCGCTGTTGCAGGACAAATTTTCCAACTGACGTGAAGTGGATTTCAAACATACAGAATGATATCGAAGATAACTACCTTCTCTAGGTAGGGATTATCTGTTGAATTTTTTTTTTTTTTCGGGCTTTTATGATTCATCGAATTCATTAGAGCCAGGAGAGGATGAGGGGGCGGGGTGACAAAGAAAGGGGAGGGATTCAGCCATGTCATTCTTGAAGCCACCATCCCGGCATTCGCCTGAAGTGATTTAGAGAAACCATGGTAAAACGAAATTTGGACGGCGAGACTGAAATTTGAACACTCAGTTTTCCGAATGCGAGTACCAAGTGTTATAAGAAAGTGGCTGGAAAATCGGTTTTCTGTGGCTTACATTCTTGTATAGGTGCGTTGTGTGTTTAAACAAAACAGAAAGAACGTTTAATAGTCTACTAGTCACTGACGAATAGGTTGTTGAGAAGACACATGTACCATCCCTCACTGTGCTTCAGAAATAGAATAATAAAAAAAAAAAAAAACCTTCAATAAGCAATTACTTATTGTTGATTATTAAAATCTGAAGTGAAACGATTGCTGCTAAGGTGATGCTTTAACTAACATAAATTCAGACCTTCTCATGGATACTAACAGTGGCATGAGATGTAATGAAAATTATTGTGTTTTGAAACTTTTCTGTTGGATTAAGTACACATATTTGACGGTCGGGCACTGTACATATTTGGCTTCAAGGGTTGGAAGGAAGAAATTAAGGTTTTGCTTCGGAGAATGCTAGGGCTAATTACCATCTGAAGCAAGGGAAAACCATCCACTACTCATTTCACGGAATGAACTCTTTTTTTTTTTATCTCGGCGTTTATATCTACTACTGGATTTTTCAACGTTCTCAAGTACTAGTTCACCTACTTTCTGATTTTCCTGCACGATGATAATACAGTATATCTTCTTCTAGGATATCCTCTTGCACTTCTTGGTGAAACTATCTTTTCCCTTTCATTTTCACTTTTCCCTTCGTTGCTTCATCTTCCTTACACTTTCCATCACCCTTCTTCCTTTTGTATTTTATAATTTTGCGGCTCTCTCCATATATATGGAGTCCTTTCTTTTTTTGTTTTTACCTTTGCCTCCCGTTGATTATTCTTTTTCATCTTCACAAACATTTTGTTTCTTTAAGAGAAAGCATTTTACATTCTCTCCTTCTTCACTAATTATGTCTTCGCCACTTCCTACCTCTTCTTCGGCATCTTCATAACTCTTCCCGTCTTCAGTTTCATCGTTCAGTTATCAAACCATAATTTCTGTCATCACTTCTAGTGGAAATAATAACCGTTTCCTCCTTCCGTTTCTCCTTCTACATTTCCCGCGTTACTGTCCCATTGATCCATTCTTGCCAGGCCAATTATTTGATTTGATGCTATTTTATCTTTCTTAGTATGTTTAACTTTATAATTTTCCTCTATGGTTGTCGACATTCCCACCATTTCACTGGCCCGATATTCTCCCACATTACATTGTTTCTTTTATCGTTATCTCGTCGATTTTCACCGTTTTCTTCTCTCTCATCCTTCTCAATTTCCATTTCTAACTTGTATTCGCAAGCCCTTCTTACTTATTTAATCCAGCGATCAGTTTCGTCTTCTGTTGTTATGTCAGTCCCTCCTTCGTTATTTCCAACCAGATGATCAACTTGATTGTTATTATCTTTAATCAACGTCTCTTGATATTTTCTTCCAGTAAAATCTTCATCAAAATATGCTGCTACTTCTTCCAAGATTACTTCTTTTGTGTCTATCAGTAGTCTCTTTATCTAACTTCATTAACATGCACCGTTTTGCTTGTTTTGTGGTTCTTGGCCCTTTAACCTTTCCAGCCTGAGAACAGACCGCTTCAAAAGCCGCACTTAATTTCCTTAGTTATATTTCCCTTCTCGCCTTCTTTCATCTTCTCCCTGAAATCTTCCACTACTATCATTGTTAAAACCTCTTTCTTCTCCTCCATTCCTTCTGCTATCTTCTTGTCGTGGGTGCGAGAAACCTCCTCTTGGATCGGTTACAGATCGCGCTTCGCCTGTACCTTGCCTCGTATTCCACTGGTTCTTGTTATTTCCTGGGTTCGAGTGCTGCTGGTATCCTTTGCCATTGTTATACCTCCCGAACTCATAATGCCTAGATGTATTCTGCGCTCGTTCATTCGTTTCATCCCACCTGTCTACCTTTTCCACGCCTTCTAGGAATCCCTGGATGTTGTCCCATCTCATTAGTAGCATTTTTCCCCGTACTTGTCGTGACATCTTCCGTTCCAATGTATTCAGTATTTCATCTTCTTTTATCTGACATGATGATATTTCAGGTTTTTAACAGTCTCTCACAATAATTTCTAAAACTACGGTATTGCCTTCTATAAGGTACACTGTTTCGAAATTCTTGTTTTATTCGCCGCTGTATTTCGTCGGACTAATATTTCTTCAGAAAAATCTGCAGATATTCCTCATAGCTCTGGTCACCTCCATCCCATTCCAAAGCTTCATACCGAGCGGGGCGGTGTAACGGTTAGCGTTCTCGCCTTTCATACGGGAGGACGGCGGTTCGAATCCCCGTCCGGGCATCCAGATTTGGGTTTTCCATGGTTTCCCAAATCACTCCAGGCAAACGTCCGGATGCTTCCTTCAAAAGGCCATGGCCGAATTCCTTCCAAGTCCTTGCCCCCCATCCTTTCCCGTCTCTAAAGACCTCGCTGTTAAGAGACATAAAGCAATTAAAAAAAAAACAAAGCTTCATTCTCCATCAACATTTTAATATTGTTTAATTTTTTCTTCACCCATCCATTGTTTCGGAAACGAATTTCTACGTATTTCCACAAATACATACGGGTGCAACTCTCCTCCAGGAACAAACTTCAATTCAGGCAATTTTATTTGCATCGACTGTACTATATTATTGACAGTACTGTACGCTCTCCTGCCTTGAACACTGTTGACATGTTGACTCAATTCTACACTTTGTTGTTCAGCCACCTCCTTGTAATTTGACACTTCCCCGCACAGGTCTATTATTCCGCATACTAATTCTCTTACGTTTTCCAGTACTTGCGAAATTTCTTGTATGGTCTCCTGGAGGTCATTGATAATTCAGTGTTGACATCTTCCTATTTGTCAATTGTTGTCCTAGATGACTCTTCCTATTTATTGATTTCTTTCCTTATCAGGGCCTGAACCTCGCGCAATATTAAATTTTCTAGTTCAGAAATATGTTCATATATTCGCCGAAACCTTTAAATTTTTGTCGGTATTTACATGTTCTCTGGTTGATTCTAAAACTTTACTCGCCATTATTAAAAAAAAAAAAAACAATCATCAGAAATTTCTATTCAATTATTGTAAAAATTAAACTCAGAGAGCAACGCAGTAATGAAAAAGCAACGCTGTATTGAATTTCCAAACCATCACGAAAAACACATATTACCTGTATAAACAAATTTAACATCAATCACTTAAAATCTAATGTACGCACATGCAAAGATGCGTACTTGACTACTCTTTTATGAATTAATATTTTAAAATTCCATTAAAAGGAAACATCAAACAATATTATTATCTCTGTTTTCAGAAAAAAAAAAAACCAGGCAAAGTTTTAGTTTGCACAATTAATAGAAGTTTAATAGTTATTTAATTTTTAACTTTTCATTTTAGTCAGTGCTGTTCTTAATTATATTACTATGCTTCACTGATGCAATTCACTCGTATCGTTTACTTCAATAAAATTTCCGTCTTTATTGGAATTTAACTGCACCTTGTCACTATTTTGGTCAATTTAAATTGTTTTTCTTATCCCACCTTTAATGTTGTTTTCTCGTCCAAAGCTGCAAGGTTCTTTATTACAGAATTAGTTAACTAATTCTATGTCGTAGCCTATGTCGCCATTTATAAGATTTTTTATTATATTAATAAATTTAATACTAAATATTACTGTTTATATTTATATCTTCGTACTTAATACATTCATCGGCCTCCAATAATAATACAACAGTCTTCCCTTTTTTTGCTTATAGCATTCTTCTTCTCTCTGTCATAAAAACTTCTGGGGCAACCAAGCAACAAACAAAGGTGCTCCGTTTCTCCAACATCCACAGTCAGAGCTGCTGCAAGGTGGTGTAAACGGTCACTTTATAAGACAAAAAAATGTATAGCATAATTGTAATTGCTAGAAGTTTTACAATAAACCATAGTAAAAAAAAAGTTATATCGCAGACACAGATGACATTTCAAAGAAAAATACATACTAGTAGTGAAACCTCGTTTCCTTACATGTCTCGTAATATGTCTGCATTATAAATTTTGATACTCCGGAGCATTTCGGCAGTGTTTAAAACAAAACATTTCGAATGCTTCAGTAATAGGCTGGTGGCAGTTCATTTTGGGTGAGAAATTAATTAATTTTCTCGATCATTCACTGACGTATCTGTTTCCGAAGATGCTGTTAAAATAACCGCTGCAATTATTTACCATTTAATATTGTCCCGCAACCAATTTATGCGCGATTATGTGTCTGTATTGTGCAAGGATATAGTTGGTTCAGGATGTCGAAAGCCTACACAGTTTTGTAAACGTTGAGGGTAGTAACTGTCACGTTAATGTGTAGACCGCTGTTAGCATATAGCAGGTGAATATACACCGTAACTTCACGTAATTACCTCGGCGTCGTAAACTGTTTGCACTAGCCAAAATTTATGACAATATTATCTTCCGCCACGATGGAACTGCTCCCCTCTGTAACAAATTTCCAATGAAATTTCTTAACTAAAGATTTGCAGCTCAGGCAATGTAGCGTAGGGAATCAGAATGATACCTCTAGATCTTTGCTCCTTGAGTTAGTGTTTTATTTCTGGTTCTTTATGAAAACAAACATTAGTTAATATGTTACCTTTGGTTTATGGCATCACTAATTATCAAGATAATTAATTCAACATTTAGAATTACACGGCCAAAAACTCATATTAAGCTAGAAATAGGTCAAAGCCAATAAACATACTATTTTAATCGATAACAAGGATATTATTGATAGAAACATAAATCTTTAAATGATACGAAACGATCATACAGAAATTATGTTTGTAATTCAACGCTTTGTTAGTTGTTTTTGATTCTTGGTGACCACTGTACGGTTATAAGGAAAATGATCCGAAGAGATCAATGTTCTTACCCGGAACAACTCGCTCCGTTATATAACAATTTATTAAAATTCTTCAGTTATCTAAGTAATTTGAAGCTCACAGTTTAAGTTTTAATTTTAAATTTTTAAATGGTATAATTGCAATGGAGCGCACTCTCCGGTGGCAATTTCCCTACACACCTTTTCCCTCTTTCCTGCACCCACGTATATTTTCCCTCTACAAATTTCAACTTTAAATTCTCTCAACGATTTTAGTAAATTATTCATCAGTTCTTTTGGTAACTGATTCCAATCCCTGACACCCTTACCTAAAAAAGAGAATCTTTCTACACCCTTGTGTCTGAAACCGACACAGTTGGTACAATGTACTTACCACCTATACTTTATATTTGGCACAAACTAGAAGTTAAGCATGAACAATATTAAGCTAAGTTTTATTAAACATGCTATTTTATTACGTTCATAAAATGTTTTTAGAGATAAACTGACGTAAAACGCTTTCTCTGACGCCATGTTTGACCGTGAAATGTCTCATTTTTTTTAGTTTATATAGTTTCCTGCATTCTTATCTTCGCTTCTTAAGGTTTCGCACAGATTTTTTTTTTTATTATTACTTTGCTGTTGTAACAGCAATTAAGATGCGCTGGAAACATTTTTTGAGTGGTTAAGTGAATGAAGTTGTGAGACATAGCTTACACGGCCTCTATGCACCTTCATTCACAAATTAAATTATGAAGCAATACAGAGATGTTCATTTGAAACTATTGTTGAGTTCTCGCCTGTATGTTCCCTTCGAAAGTTTATGACTGAATTCTAATCCATTTCTTGCCCTCAGTCTTTCCCGCATCTAACGACCTCGATGTCAACGAGGCGTAAAGGCAAAAGCAAAAAAAAAAAAAAATTATTGTGTTACCAAATTAACCTCAACATTTTCTTATAAACTTTCTCATCGCAAGTTATTACATGAACAAACAGGACACTAATTAGTCAGCGAGAATCTTTTTACATCACACAACTGTAACAATCCAGTGGTCCGTTATTCATTTTTTTACTAATATGGTTTTCTAGTTTATGGATAGAATCACAGAAATTTTTGGAATTAAAACGCCGATCTCAAAATTATTAATGTCTAGAATTTTTCGCACTTTTAACTGAATGATTTGCATCTTACCAGTACTATTTTCGTGAAGAGAACTATACTATAAAGTAGCTTGGGAAACATTTGTTTTACGTCGAAATAAAGCCCTGCGATTGTTTTGTTATGTTATTTCAGAGATTTTCTTCATTGTACCTGAACAATACCTTATCCACCTAACAAAAATATTATTGACTGAAGGAGAAAGTCTTGAAGTCCCTTATAACTGTTTTGGTAAGATAAGAACAAAAACATACACTCACGTTAAAAAAAAAAAAAAAAAGGTTTATAAGGGGCTTTGTTTGCAAATAATGGTAAAAATGCTTGAATGTTAATAGCTATTTATAGTGCCGCCAGCATATGTTCCAAAAGTGTTCAAAAGTAACTACAAAAACATTTTACTACTATTTGAAAGTAGATGTGGTAATTTCTAAATTTGTGTAATTTCCTAACGAAACTCTCTGGTCCACTGAACAAATCAACACTAACTATTTTCAAAATAATACTTTTCGCTGTTTAATCGTTGATTTAGTACTTGATTTTTTCCTACCTTGATCAAACCCGTTCATCGCAACAAACCATTTATAATCAACGTCTTCAATTATCTGCATCCGAAATTGGCTTTCCTCTATAGTTTTTTTTCCTTTAACTGTTCCCGCCACTAACAAATTAACTATACGCAATCTTACTATACGCAACCTGTTGTAGTGTCCATCTTATTAGGACCGCATCGAACGACGGAAATAATCGATTAGTCAATAACGCGGCGTAACGTGTAATCGATTAAACTACGATTCAGCCGTCAGTTACAAAAGGCACAAAAACTTGGCAACAGCTGGGGCATCTTGAATTGTTAAAATTCGGTATTATTTTTACACGCTTTATATTAGCTTTACTTGTATGTATGTATGTATGTATGTATGTATGTATGAATGTAACGGAATTTTACAACTCTATTTTGACCCACTTCCAGATGTCCGAGCTGGTTGAAATTTGGCACACATATTAAGAACCGGTGACAATACAAGAATTTCATAGCTATATCCCGCGATTCTCATTACTTTGACAGTAATAAAAGAAAAATGGTTGAATGTCGTGAAATTTTGCAATTTAATTTAACCCAATTCCAGATGTCCGAATTGTTTGAAATTTTGCTGATGTATTGATAACTGATTACAATACAATAATTTCATAGTTATATCTTGATATTATCATTACTTTGACAGTAAAAACAGAAAAAAAATTGCACACGTTTTAAGAACCGTTAACAATACAGCAGTCTCTTAGCAACGTCCTGCTATTCTCGTTACTTTGACCATCTCCTGTGATTTACGAGCCTTGATTGCTGACGACGATCGTCTTCCACTGTCTCCTATCCAGAAAGGTTTCTCTGCCTGCAGTCACTTAACGTGATGTTGAATAGTGAGTATTCGAAACATTACTTCGTACTATTATAGAAGAGTAGTATTCCACATTTACCCTGCTATTGGACCTCTGGCTGAGCTGCCATTTAATTGTATTTAACTCGTGGAAGTAATAATTAAAAATGAAACTAAAACACAAAGATAAAGAGAGATTGGCGAAGAAAAGCCAACAGTAGGAAACATATTTTTGAAACTGTCTGAACTAAAAAGTTAAAAATAAAATTGTAGTTTAAAAAACTAAAAACACGCTTTCGTAATAATGTGAACTAAAAGGTTAAAAATAATCTTTAAATATAAAGATTTTGTTTAACAGTGATGGGACGTCCCACAATACAGGATAAATTATTTTTTTTGAATAAGCTTAAAGAATAAAGTCACTGATTACAAAATTGACTTTAATGTAAAAAAAAAGCGTGGGGTGCTCGCTACACAACTTTTGACAATGACTCTACCTTTACAAACAGCGAACGACAAAAAATATAAGACAACTTATATAGCACACCATGCTTTTTTACATTAAAGTTAATTTTGTAATCAGTGACTTTATTCTTTAAGCTTATTCAAAAAAATAAATTTATCCTGTATTGTGGGACGTCCCATCACTGTTAAACAAAATCTTTATATTTAAAGATTATTTTTAACCTTTTAGTTCACATTATTACGAAAGCGTGTTTTTAGTTTTTTAAACTACAATTTTTATGACTACATTTAGGCACTTTTTTGTTAAATAATTATACATTCGTTAGTTGAATGAGAGCTGACGTTCCGTAAAGTGCAAGAGGAGACAATTTAAGTATTTAATTTTGAATTACGTTTCTTTCATGAGCACCACATTGCTGACAATTATTGACAAAATGCGGGTGAATACAAATCGCCATATTTTGTTTTTCATGCAGCCTGAATCAGAATTACAGCTGACATTCAGTGATAAGGAATAGAAGGGGAATGCAGTATTTTAAATTACGTTACTGCTGACGCAATGCTGACGAATACAGTTCAACATCATTCGTGATGTGCTCATACCAGACCGTAGTTGACATTCCGCTGCACGGCGTTGTACAGGGATTTCAGTATTTAATTTAATTTTAATTCATGGACGACATATTACAAACGTCATTCGCTCCTTATCGCGGTCTGATGCTGTACAGATACTGTTTGCTTACAATATTGACAATTTTACCAGCTTCTTGGAAATCGCTGCTGTGGCTGCCAGAATCCATGCACTGTTCCTGACGACCTCCATTAGTATGTCATCTTGCTGTGTCACATATCACATCGTTCACATTAAATCGTGCATCTTAACAGGAGAGTAGGAGAAGACATGAAGTTGAAAACCTGCGGATAGATCACAAACAAATACAGCCACATTGCTAACGACTGGTGTTTCCATGCGTCGTGTTCCACTATCTGAGAAGAAAACTGAGCAGGCTTCGATGTCTTCAGAATTATCTATCACAGTCAACTCATGGTAATGAAAAGAGTTATCAGATTTAAAGCGATCTGTGGCGTCGTTTCGAAACAATTGAATGTCCGGGACGTGGTGGCGCGTTACCTAGGAAATAGTCCCTCCTGTTGTTGACAGGGTATAAAAGGAGGTCTGCGACGGGTCGAAAACTCAGTCGACATTGGGACAGAGTAGCGAGCAGGCGGCGAGAGAAGCCCCTCAGTAAGAGGTCAGTATCTGACGTGTTGTCCACTTCATTATCCACGAGGTTCTCAATGTACTGAGGTAGGGTTTGGGGTAGCTGAACCAAAATGCAGCAACAGTCTGCGAAATAGTATTATCATTATTATAATTAATTTAATTGCGATTGAACTAACACTACGGTAGCAATTACCACAGTCATTAATTTAACCCTTTTTAAATAATTTTTTTTTTAAATTTTCTTTTATAATTGGAATGTTAAATACCTCCCCCATTTACTATTCTGATTTACAAATTTTAATTTTAATTAGCTTAATCGTGTTTGGAAAATTATTCATCTCTACACTTGGTAATTTGTTCCAGTCCCTGACACACTTACCAACAAAAGAAAATTTTCCCACTCCCTTATGCATGAAATCGAGTGCAAGCTTGTGGTCGCCTTTTTCCTTCCATGCATCATTCCTAATTCTTTGACCAGTATCCCTTTAAGCACCATTACCAACATATGCCCTGTACATTCCCAGCACTCTCTTCACCCTCTTCATTTCCTCCAATGAGTCCCAATACAGCTCCCTTTTCATATCAGTTACTGACTGGGTCCTGCGATAATTTCCACAAACAAATCTGGCTGCTCTTCTTTACACACCTTCCAATTACTGTATTTGATAACCAAAATATGGGTCCCAAACTACACCAACATATTCAACAATTGGTCTGACCAATGTTTTGTAACCCAGCTCTCTAACTTCTCTGTTACATCCTCTCATTACCGTCTCTAGTAAATAAAGGTTTCTGTAACCTTTTCCTACCACCTGCCCAATGTGCTCTGCCCAATTGAGTTTGTTATCAAACGTTATGCCAAGATATTTACACTTCAAACTTTTAACAAGCATTTCTGACCCCACCCTATAATCGTAATTAACCTTTTTTTTTATCTGGGTACCTAATAAGATGACTTTTCTTGGCATTTATCTTCATTCTACGCTTGCCTACCCGTTTAGATATTCTATCCAGTAGCTGTTCACAGTCTTCACCTGTTTTGATCCTATTGTATACCATTATATCATGTGCAAAATACCTAGACTCTGACCGTAATCCATTAACACAGTCATTCATTAGAATTATGAACAGCAACGGCCCCAGTACACTACCCTGCGGCTCTACCATATTTATTTCCAACTCTTTTGAGATAATGTACTTCCTACTCTAACACTTTACTTTCTGGCTTTTAAGAATTCCTCTACCCAGCAAGTAACTATTTATCCAGTCTAATAGATTTCCGTTTTTTAAAACCATTTTATGGCTCACTCTGTCAAACTCCTTAGAAAGATCTAGTGCCAAACTATCAAATTGGCCTCCCTTGTCCAAGTTATCTGAAATATCTTGCATGTAGCCCACCATCTGAGATTAAAATGATTATCCTTGTCTAAAGCCATGTCCTCACAGACATTTCTGATATGTTACATATCAATCTCTCCCGCATTTTGTGTATCACTGATGTCAAGGTAATTAGCATGTAATTTTCAACCCTATTTGTAACCCCTCCTTTATAAATCGGTACTACTA
Source organism: Vandiemenella viatica (assembly GCA_031002005.1). NCBI lineage: Eukaryota > Metazoa > Arthropoda > Insecta > Orthoptera > Morabidae > Vandiemenella > Vandiemenella viatica. The sequence continues at coordinate 343,090,501 of JARYHS010008074.1, read as the reverse complement.
TCGCTCTTTTCCAATCCCCTGGTAAACGGAAAGACTCCAAATTCATTTTATTTTAAATGAAGGAAAAGTGCAATATCATATCCCACAATCTTTAATAAATATGTAGTAACATTATCTACACCAGCCCCTTTACGTTTTTTTAGCTTTCTGAGTTCCTTCATAATTTCCTGAGAATTTATTTCAAATTTTGTGGTTTTCCCATTTATACGTCTAGGGAGACTCGCCTCTGATTCATTCCCTCCCATCACAGGATGATTGTCCCTAGTTGTATCACTAAACCAGTCACTCAATATCTCTGTAATTTTAAAATCCCCAGTGACCTCAACTCCGTTCTTATCTACGATAGTCTTAATACCTTCCCTTCCCCAGCTTTGGAATGGTTTTTCACTTTATTGAAATTAGTTGAACTTAATAAATCTAGTCTGATGGGAAATTTGTAATGATTCTTTTCTGTACCTTATACACTAATACTGACATACTCCTCAAGAATAAGAATGACAATTACTCTTCTTATCGCCTACGAACTGCTTCTTCGACAATCAAGTAGACGCGACTGATTTCCCTTGTGTAATAAAACTAACATAACTTCTTTCACACTTCGAATATTACAAATGTTCCTAGAAATGACCGATTGTACGCTAAGGTAATAAAACTTGAATTCGCCGTTTTTTAAATTAAATATGTTCCCGACTTAATTGTCAGCTCGTGAAATGTTTAAAGCAGGTTCTTCCTGGAGATTGACTTAAACTCGTTTATTGCGGCGAGAAGACCAGTTCAAAGGGGGGCATTTCCAGTATATAATAGCCAATCAGCGTTGAGGTGGATACACCAATTAAACTGGTGGAGACGAAATAAAAAAGTTCATTGAAAAAGTGTAATATGATTGATCACAGTATTTTGATGATTAGATATTGTTAAAATGTATAAACAAAATGTTAAACAAGTTTTGTGAAGTAGGCGGTGTAGCTAGGGAATCAATGGCGTTAACAGGTTAATGACGGGCAGTTAAGCTATTTTGTGTGGTCTCACTACAACGTAGCGTCAACGCTAAACAATAAAGGGAACAGAAATAATTGACGAAGTATATTTGTCTGTTATAAATGAATGTAATCTTTCTCGGCGTTGTTTATTTATAAACGTTTCTCGGGAAACAAACCGAGTGATGTTGTTATTAATACACAATATTTCGGCGACTATATACTCCGTCGCCATCTTCAGGTGCAGTTGAAAGTCTTGAAGTCTGCCTTGAAGTCAGCCTTGAGCGTGTTGTTTGTAAACTGGCATGGCAACGACAGATGTTGTTATGTTGCCTAGACGCCCGCGGAACACAAAAAGCAGAGCGTTGGTGATGAGCAGCCTCAATTACAGGAATCCATGCATCACTTATCTGTAATCCACAATCCCTGTTTACCAAATCAGACGCGAGGCGAATCCTATTATATAAAAAGCTAACGTGGCGTCTGCGTGCGTCGTCTATAGCTGCTTCTCCTATTGGCTAACGAACGGCCAATCATCAACCACCATATTACGTTCGCACCACCATCTTGCTTTTCGTTTATTTACAGCTAGACACTGAAATTCATATAAGGAGAAGGAGATTCAATATTTGCGCTATTTTATCCGTATCAGTTAGACACAGAAATTGAGAAGGGGATTCAATATTTACGCTACTTTATCTGCATCAGTTATGAGCATAACCTAAGAATTTTTTTGGCAGAAGGTGAGAAGCAATGAAGTTTATTAAAAACTAGGAGAAATGTACATAATGCGAAATGTATTTGTCACATAAATAACAGTTACCCGTTTACGAAATTATAGTCTCCGTAATCTAAAGTGAAATGCATTTTTTTATTTTAAAATCCTAACAAAATACTCTGATAATCTAACGAGAATAACGTATTCGTATAACTAAAGATATCATTAAGGATGACTTATTCGTTTCTCCTTATAAGCTTTTCCATAATAAATTCCTACTACCATTATATATGATACCCTTAGTTTTTGATACATGTGTTAGCTATTAAATGAGATTTAAGATCTTTTTTTATCAGATTTAAATCATCAAGGATATGACACTCGCAATTCAACAACGATATTATTGCCGCAAAATAGCAGTGAGCAGTGATATAATAAATACTTAGAGTAGGGGGAAAAAATTAATACCAGGCAATTATATGTCACAAAGTTACAATTATTACGTTCGATTAAATGTACATATTGCTTTTTATGGTAATGTTGCCCTTTGGCGTTCGCTAACTTTCATATAGCAATGACTGTACACTCAACGTAAACAACCAGAGACATTGTATACATGGTTAAGTATCAAGCAGGCCGTGATTTATTCAATTATCAAGTAGGCCGTGATTTATGGTTAAGTATCAAGCAGGCCGTGATTTATTCAATTATCAAGTAGGCCGTGATTTTTTACGTAACGTAATCCATTATTCTACAGTCACGTTTGATATAATGAGGCCTGGACCATCTCACTATACACCTACGTCTTCCCGAAACTGCTTTCAACAGGCTAATATCTCGCCGTTATTATGGTCCAGGCTTCATTTCGCCGTAAATCGGAAAAAAATAATTATAAGCGATATTAGATGACCGGCATCTGAGCATTTACGCAAAGACACATATTTTTTAATGTGGCGTAAGGCGTAAATATAAATTACTCTTATAAACGTCAAGTTCCAAACGTCTCTGGTTCTTTGCATCAGTCTCTGGTTGTTTACGTTGAGTGTACAGTCATTGCTATATGAAAGTTAGCGAACGCCAAAGCGCAACATTACCGCTTTTTATTTATCTACGACAACCAGATGCAGAAATTAATGTAAGGAGAAGGGTTTTCATTATTTACGCTATTTTACCTGTCTCAGTTGTAAGCACCAGTTTAAACCGTAAACTAAGAATTTTTTGGCACACGATAAGAAACAATGAGGTTTATTAAAAACTCAGAGAATCGTACATACGTAATCGCGACATGTATTAGTCAAATAAATAACAGTTATTTGTTTTCGAAATTGTAATCTCCGTCATCTAACGTAAAATGAATTTATTTATGTGAGATCCTAACCAAGTGCTCTGATAATCTAGCCAGAGTAACGTATTCATATAACGAAAGATATAATTAAAAAATATTATTTTTCTTACAAGATTTTTCAGAATGAATTCCTACTACCACCATAGGTGATACCCATCATTATTCATTTGAGAGTAATAGAGGCTATGATTTTCGAACGCAATATTACTGGAGGTTGTGGTTAAGTTTACCAGAATCGCAGCTGACACATTTTGTTACAGCATAATTTAATTGGTTCTTTACTTCCGGCGTCATTAATTCAGTAGAAGTTACTACTGTTTGGCTATGTGAATGGCAAATGAAATATGTAGAACTTTGCAAAATCAAGGTCATTAGTATTATGTAATATCAGTTCCGTTTAATTAACCAACTGCAAAAAAATGAGCTGCCAGAATATTGCGTTCAAACCGTCATTTTTGACGGGCTCGAAGCTAGTTTCAAATGCTTCTTTAATGACGCTGTCCCAGTAGCCTCTCGCATGTGTCAACACCTTAGTTGCTTCGAAATCGAAACCATGTCCTTCTGTCAAACTATGTTCCGCCACTGCTGATTACTAACGGAGATTAATGAAAATTTTAGAAGATACTTATAAGTCGCCCTGAAAGTGGGATAAGTGATTATGAAAGTTGTACCATTAGATAGTGTTGATGACGCTAAATACATGAATTAGGGAAGCTGCTCACCTGGCAATAAAATAATATATATTTCTAAATTTGTTGAATACAGAAGATAATAATGGTTACATTTATTGCCTAACGTTTGTATTCTACTTCTCTTCATCAGTAGCATCGATAAGCATATATATATATATAAAAATCAAAAAATCAACACATGGCCAGAGCCTTTGAATTAGTGTCTCAAATTAATGAAGTTACTTGTAGAAAATTTTAAACTCTCATATCTCTATGAGAATTCATTACATTTAACAAAGGTCGCTGCTAAAAGTAATTACAGCTTTGAGAAGCTCTTTTACATCATGAGGAACAATGCGAAGTTTTTACTATGTTAATACAAGTGTTGATATCTGACATTTGACTTTTCAGAACGCTGTGTTGTAATAAAGTAAATGAAGTTTGTCTACGAGCAAAACACGATGAAGGGAGACACAATGTGCTGCGTAAAATTAATTTCTGCTGTTCATCGTTTTGCAGGATACAAGAACATATTAAACTAAGTTAAATATTGTAAAACATTTTTTTTTCATACAAAAGAGGTATAATTGTTTTTATCTAATTCGTTTAATCATGCTTTTCAGGTATAAACTATCGTACTAGTTCGTATTACAATCAGTATTTATAAGTGTGAAATAAAGATGTGAGGTAATGCTGAATCAAATTTTTCCAGCTAACCGCATCTGGAAACGTTGGAGAATACTAGGAAACAAAACGTACTAAACATTTGCGGCGCAATGTTATTTTTCTAGAAGAACCAATGTTGCCAGAGGAGCATTAGAAGCTCCATAATCTCGTAAATGACAAATAACGTAAACTAAGGTGTTAACTGATTTTATAGTATAGCCTACGATATTTTAGTATTAGAAATCGATAAAATTATAAAACAAAATAAATTCAGATTTGTTTTTAATATCAGGATAATTCATAACCTTGAAGTCATTTGAACCGGGATATATAACTGAACTATCGTGTGACAAATCACTGAAAGACGTTTGTGAGACTATAACTTGTGCATTTTTGGCTGTAGTGTCTTCAGAGCATCCAGTATTGGCAGAAAAAGTTGTAAAATATCTGATGACTTTTGTTAACCCAAGTTTTCATAAAAAAAAAAAACGGAATGCTAGTAGAAATGGACTTTACAACTAGATTATTATTTTCTCTTTAAAATCTGAGATTTTTAGTTAGTTTGATTCACACTTCTCATTAATTATTTGATGTTATATCGATTTCGTTTTTGCAATTATTTCTGAAATAATTACATACAGTAATAATAGGGATTAATTAAAATATATGAAAATGACATTGACATCCAAAAAAGTATTATTTTACTCACACATATTACACATAGGCCGCAAATTTTTAGTGGATTAGGAAAAAAAAACCTGTGGACAAATTCTTTGAAGAAATTATAAGTTTTCGTGCCCAGCTCCAAACACTGTTCCAGAACAATAATCAATTAGAGGGTTATTCAACTTTATTAAGGTCTAGTGTGAGCCCATGAATTTTTTTTTTTTTTTTTTTTTTCATATCGTCGCGGGTCTCGAATGGTTCATGTTTTTAGGGTCAAAGATTATGGCAGGTTGACCTAATCCTACCAAAAACGAACTTGACCTGTGTTTCACCCCCAGGGTGAATAAAATCTTTTAAGCATGAAGAACTCAGAAGCCCTAATAGACTTATTAAACACGGACAGGGACGATCGCTCTTTCGTATAATTGTTTCAAAGGTCGTAATCTTGAACTTACTGAAATTCAAACTTGACTTGTATTTCCCCTAAAAGTTGGAAGAATTTCTGTTTGTTTCGAAAGCAGCACGTTATTTTTTACTGAGGCTGGCCAAGCATTCATAATCTCACAGTGTCTGTAACGGCTCACCCACCACGCTCGGTTTTTTTACGTTGTTCCGTTGACAACAAATTACTGAAAAGCCGTTTTTTTTCAGCCGCAACGTTTATCGATATTTGTTTTAAATTATGAAATGCTACAAAAACTAAAACTAATGGACACTTATGGCAATTAATTTGGTAGCACTTAATTAGCTATTAATCTGTGGACCAATTAACCTCCAATTTCTTCTAATGCTAACTTTGGTCACTGTTAATTTGCGAGCGAAGGCTGACGCGTGACGTCACCTTTCTCCAGCCAATAGCTATCGAAGTGAGTGAGTGACCTTAGCAAATTATATAGCAGATTTCCATCCATGCTACCGACCGTCTTCTTATAGACGAGCAGTAAAGTAGCAACAAATTAAATTGGTAAAGATGACAGAATGTCAGGGAAAAATAAAATAAGTGACGCCTCTAACTGATTCTTTACTTAGTCGTTTTATTGCTAATGAAACAGTAAACCAGGTGATTAATACCTTCACTAAAGTATTCTTCTTGATCATGCCACGCTCCTCTGTTGGGGACGCTTCATATTTCTTAGTGAAACAGCTAAGAGAGCCACAGGGAAAATTTTATTTCGCCAAGTCTACCAGACGATGCACGAGCTGCAAATATCTCAGTTATGCCTCCGGGCGGAATGCTCAAGGATGCGTCGCCTTTATGGTCGGGGGTGCAGATGTGTATTGGAAAAAGAGGTAACGGTCCGGGATTGACAGCCTGGTATAGCTGACGGCATGTGCGCTAACAGGAGAGCGGACTCCGACGCGCCGAGACGAGGGACGGACATGTGACGTGTGTTTATCAATGAAAACAGATTATTTATTTGTTATAAGTTAAGAAACGTTGTTATTTATATTTTTAATGTAAAACCTGAAAAATCCACACCCTCCTCTTCCTCCATTGGTGGATCTGTGTTTAATACGGGAAGCAGAACTTTGGTGGTGAAAAGCTACGCTCGGCAAGGCAGTTGGTGAGGAACCACTGGACTTAACACTCGTCAAAATTTCTCATCTCGCCGTCTGACCTCTCATCTTGCCGGATAAGACAATGTGTCTATCGGATGTTTGCGGATTAGTAAAAGTTGACTCAATTTGGTTAATACAGCGAGTTTAATGTCACATTTGTGTGAGAGAGGTGCAGAAATTTCGGGAGAAGATCCACTGGTGATGGTAAGCTCTACGCCGAAGACTGTCCATCAAACGTAAAAAAAAAAAAACACACAAAGAACTTTTTATCTGCGAATGCAAACTGAGTCAGAAGTATTTCGTGTGGTGCATTTAGAACCCGTAAGCGTAACCTGCAGTTAAAGCCATAGAGATAAAAACTCGTGTGCTCTCTGACTGATAATTGAGCTAGCTGCAAATATGTATAGTGGTCTGCAATATCATCGCTCCTTTTAATCAATATTTTCTTTGCTAGTATCACGTAGATGTTAACTTCCTTTTTATATCTTTTCTCAACAAACCTTATTACCTTTGATTGTTATTCTTTATGTTAATGAATGCAAGTTTCGTTACCTTAAAATTAATTTTATCTTTTTTGTGGTTTACCATAATTCCCATAACAAATTGTATTTGTAAATGTGGATTGCTTAAGTAAATTTTGGAAGTACCTCTTCCATAGCGCTCTGACAGTATTGAAAAAGGAAATTATGTGCGAGTATCTGTGATATTGAGAGTGATAGAAAGAGATGACAATAATCCTTTCACACGAATCCACTACAGTCCTTAAAATTATCTTCACTTTACTGGAATGCAAATTCACTACCGATAAGAATCCAGTGCATAGATTTTATTTTAGTTTTATTAAATATTCGAACTCTTGTGTCGTACAGGACAACAGTCTCCAAATATTTTCTCATGCACAGTGAAAATAAAATCTTGGAAATGGGAACAGCTAATTAGCAGACACTAATCTTGACAAAGCTGCCAAACTGTTAACTAGGAATAGTTCTGCCGGGCTGTGTACGTGTCACGCTTGAGCTAATGAACATATTTCAGTGAATCCATACACAGTGATAACTTATTTCACCGGTTAACGTAAATTATACTTTTAATCCGGATAAGTAACATAATTCAGATGATACAGGGGTCGAATCCGGTAAATAGTGAATCTTTCGTCTGTCTGGGCGACATCATGCACACATTAACTAATTTGCTAGAACTGAACTGCACATAGCGATAGCTTGTGCCACTTATTATCTTTTTATACATTTTATTAACACAGTTCTTGATGATAAAGGAGTCAAAACTGTAAATTTAGAAATTTTAACTGTCTATGCACGCATCACGTAATACTAATGATTGGATTTCAATTACACTGCACACAGAATATCTTAATAAAAAACCGGAATCTTATTATCCAAATCAGCATATCAGTTCTCGATCACACAATGCCCGAAACCGTGAATTTTAATTATTTTTTTCTGTGCACGCATCAGGCAAAAATAATGAAATAATTTGTACGAATATATATTCTGTGATAGAGTATGTAACCAATTAACTTCAAGATTGCTTTTTATCCTGACTGGTTCCCGATGGTAAAGGGGAAAAAATCATAAATTCATCTTCTGATGTTGCTTTGTGTGACCGTGAGAGATACGGGATCTAGTTCGATCGCCTATTGTGGCTCAAGAACTTCTTCAGCGAAATCCTGGACACTGGGATCATCCCCCAAGAATTCGAGATAGCTCACACCTCGGCGATCCTTAAATCAGGCAAACCAGCAGATGATGCTTCAAGCCGACCCATTGCTCTACTCAGTGTTTGCTACAAGCTTCTAAAACACCTCATCATTAACCGTATTCAAGGAATAATAAATAACATAACACCAACATACCAGGTAAGTTTCAGACTCAAACGGAGCTGTTGTGAACAAGTATTAGCACTGACACCATATATTGATGCTGGATTTCAGAAGAAGTTAAAGACATCAGTAGGTTTTGTCGATATAACAGCGGCATATGATAAGGTTTGGTTGGATGGAATGCTACTTAACTTTCAAAGACATGTACCCTGCAGGGAACTAACATCACTCCTGAAGAACATGCTGACCAACCGATATTTCAAGGTCACCATTGGGCAAAAGACAAATAAGTCACTTACAATAAAAAATAGGTTACCTCAAGGGTCAGTACTAGCTCCATTGCTCTTCAACTTGTACACCAGGGACATGCCTGAAACAACCGGCAACAAATTCTGCTACGCTGACGACATAGCTATCGCTGTCCAAACTGCCACATTAAATGAATGTGAAAGCACTCTCTCAATCAAATTAGAAACCTTGAATTCTTACTATATGAAGTGGAAACTTGGTCCGAACCCGATGGAAACAGAAGTATGCACATTCCTCTTAAGCAATACAATAGCACATCAGCAACTCAAAGTGAATTTCTGCCACCAGAGAGTGAAACATCCTAAATACCTTGGCATCACCTTAGACAGTTCCTTAACATTAAAAAAACACCTGGAAAATACAAGTCAGAAACTTAAAACATGGAACAACATCATGAAGAAGCTAGCTGTTACTTCGTGGGGAGCTGATGTGGACTCACTACGAATAACCGCTCTCATCATGGTTTATCCTGTTACTTAGTACGTGCTCCAGTGTGGCAACGTAGTGCTAACACTGGAAAAATCGACGTCCATCTGAACGAGTATATGAGAGTACTAACTAGCACACTAAAATCCACCACACTCCCATGCTTACACCTGGTCAGCAATATATTACCTCCAGTGGTAAGACACCAAGAAGCAAATGCACGTGAGTCGATAAAACTACACCATCCTGACCTTCCACAGTATTTCCCAATCCACAAGGTCCTAAATGACATACCCCCTACTCGTCTTAAATCCAGAAATACGGTATGGCAAGACGTATTTCACTATGATGTTAAGGAAAAACGGTGACAAAGTTGGAACTCTGCATCTTGGAACATCTAGATATTCCACAACTGGAATCCGGGATTCCACCTGAAGAGAAACCAGACCACGCCACATCAAATGCAACGCCATGCTGTGTAATTTGGGTCTTCAGGATTCTCCCGCCTGTGCCTGCGGAGCTCCTTCCAAAAGAGTGGAGCATATCATCAAGGAATGCCTTTAAGGAAGTATGTCGGACCATTTCAAGACGCTTTCAGTGCTACTACTTCCTTCGAGGAATGGCTGGAACAACTGGACATCAGTTTGTGAATGCTACCAAAGTTCTTGTCGTTGTACAAATTGTGTATATTTATTACATTAGTTGTTAACCATACGAAATATATAAAATAAATAAACCATAAATTTTGGTAGTTTTAACTGTCTGTGCCTTTATCATACAATAATTAAATTGTGGATTTCAACGAAAGTACACATAGTAATAGCCAACGGTATTGCTCAATATGTAGGATACTTTATTTATCTCGACAACTAACAAAAATTTCGATGGTACAAAGACAAAGAGGTAATTTTTTGAATTTTTGTCTGACTAAACACACAAAACTAATAAAAAAAATTCAGTGATCTGAAAATAGTGATACCATAAGACAGTGGTTAACATAAAGTATAGTCCTGCTCAGTCCTGATTAGTAGACTATATGGTAGTTCACACATATGCTAAAATCGTAAAAAAAATTATGTTTCGTCCGTTTGAGGATGCTTCAAGAAAAATTTAATGAACGGATTCCAGTTCAACTTACGGTAGTTTAAACCATGGATTAACGTACAGGATACTTTCGAACCAGGTAAGTTATACATTGGCCTAGGAATGCGTCAAAAATACACTTTCCTCTAAATAGTGTATGGGATTCAATTAAATATAGCATTGTTAATAGTAACTTGTTCCCACAGCAATCACCCCAAAATTTATGCAATACAAAATGTAGTGGCTGCTTTTACCTTTTTGATAGTAAATATCAGTTTATTCTGATATATTCAGAAACAGTTAATAATGGATAATAAGAAATTTGCGTTTCAATTAGGGACGTTATATAATAGTTGCATACAAATAATGCAATTTGTTGATTCATGCACCCTGTATCACCTCTGAAAGTGTTTCTGATTGAGAAGCATTATGAACAATACTGAAATGAGTCTGTGGATCATTGACATCCATTAAATCTTCCGCTGTAATTGCAGTTTCAAAGGATGATATAAACAAATGACGCGCGCAAACGCACTGTAAACATTTACGGACAACCTAAGTTGAGAAAGAAAGCACGAAATCAGAGGCACAGGAAATAATCAGGAATGATCTTCTTTCCTGGCAAATATTTTTTAAACACTTTATCTGATTTTTGTAAATTAAGAGCACAAATCTAGAATTCTACGCAGACGAAGAGACGGAAATAGATGGTACTTTCAGAACAGAACATTCCAGAACTTGTTTGGGACGGCACAAAGAATTTAATCTAATCACATAGAATCTTGCCATTAGGTAGAAGCCCAAACAAAAACAAGACTTTGTTAATTTGATCATTAATAATCTACTAATTACAAAACTGATTGAAACAGTGAGAAAATAATTTGAAACAAATAAAAGAGATTGTTTGAAAGCTATTAGAAGTAATTTTAATCAAATAAAAAGCATATATGACAGGAAAATCAAATAAAGTTTTTTTTTAAATTATTTAAATGTTGCTTTATAACTATATAAATGATCTGAATATGTTTTGTTTAGGCAGAAAACAGTTTTTAGGTTACTAGGGAATCTCGTTTTAAGTGTCGAAGACGTCGTCTGTTGTATTAATGTGATTTGGAAAAAAAAAAATGTGTTTTCTGTGTCCTGGTGTAATTACCTCAAGTGATAGCTGCTGGTGTGAACGCAGTGTGTGGTGTATCACACAGATACATAACCTTAAACACATCTCAAACATTGAACAACTATTGCCTGAGCTAAAATCATTTTACACGAGAAAATTTTATGACATTAAGAACGGAAGTTTATACGAAGATAATAACACTGCAACAATTATAACAAAATTATTCTACTGTAATCTTTCTTTTTAATTAAATAGGGCCAGTTATATCAATAAGAACACAGATTAATGAAGCATCAAACAGTTGGTGAGAAATCAGTGTACCTGCGATACCTTGTCTACAAACACAGACACCAAACCAACTGTTCCTAACAAACTTTCGCTATCCCATTCTCACTAATATATTCCTCACAAAGTCTGTACTACAATGTAATACGAGGGCCAGTAAGAATTAACAAATAAAATAATATAGATTTGATAACATGTCGGTGCATAGACTGGCAAAAAACTTCGCTGGATTTAAGAATCTGCATTTCATCAGACACTGTAGGCCGGCTATTAGTTGCGGGAAACTCCTACAAGCCTTCGGACAGAAAGTATGCCACTTTTTGAACAGGAGATAAACTATGAAGAGACGGGAGCAAATAGTAGAGGAGACGACTAGGTGCAGCCTGAGAGAGTAACAAGTGTTGGAGAGTGAAACAACCTCACCCAATCATGTTGTATGATTAAGTTTTGTTCGAAATAATGTTTTAAAATAGTATCTAAATGTATGGAGTGAGAACGAGAGGTGACTTCAAGTCGAACTTGAGTCGCGAATGAGGGAGTGCAAGACTTTGTTTCTTTCCATCCGAACAGAAAGGCACAAGGTGAGTTTGGATTTTTTATGGCACTGTACTTCAACTGTGGACATACCACGATCACGACTTATCACGATCGTCGCATATTGTAGCAACAACATTCCTGGTGTTTTCGTTAACAATAATTGAAGTTAGTGTGCTGGAAGGCTTTTTGAGCGATAATTTTGTATTTTTATGATTTTCAAATTTCTTTGTAACTTTTGAAGTGAAGAATAATGTATAATACATCATTTAACCACATATATAAATTGATCCAGTTAACAGGCAATGCTACTGGTGTTGTAACGTACTATAGAGATTTTTAATGACATCATTTTGACTTCAGTAGTTATCCTTAATTAGGTCTACAAAATAATGTATGCAATAGTAAGACTACAACAAAATTGGCAAAATTAAAATAACTGATATCAGATAAAATACACAACACAGACGAATTTAAATTCTTTACATTTGTGTGAAAGTTATTCAAAATTTAAACAGTAAAATTTCCATTAGTAATTACATTTCATACTATTTTATTCAAAGTCTGGTACTAACAAATTAATATGTCTGGGAAGGAAGTTTTCGTATCTTTTGGATTGGCGATTTTGAATTTTTGATTCCATATCTAAACTTAGCAACCCCAAAAACCTATGTTAACTCATTTGAGAGCAAACTACATTACTTGTTTTTAAAAACTTTTATTTATTTTTTCAATTTTTGACTCGGATTCGAACTTGATGACCAAAAATATCTCTGTATCTACATGTTTGTGCGGATTACACTACTTTTTGGAAAAAATTTGACTTTTACGGATTTACCATTTTGAGTTTTGAATACAAAATTGGAACTCATTTCCCATCACTGTTTAAATGTGAATTACAATCACTTTTCGCGTTTTGGACAGTCTTTCGAGCAATTTAAACGACAGTAGACGCCACAATAACATGATAATCGAATTTGAACTCTTGATATTGTTTTTCCAAGCATTGTCACCCTGTAAGGGTCTCTATTTTTTTTTTGCATCCAATTCAGCTAAATTAGAGTGGACTCAAAAGTTACTTTTATATTACGTTTTATATAGTTTTCATTATTTTAATCGATGATGTTCTTATCTTAATAAAGTTATAAATCATTAAAATTTGGAAATCGGAACATTAAATATCATTTGTGTTTTAATTTATTACTGTGTTTTATTTCATTCGCATATGATAGTATATCTCAGATGATTTTAGCCTATTGATATTAGTTTTTCAAAATTTAATTTATAAATGTGTGTATTTAATCCCTCGTCCAAACATTATTAATAATCAAAATTGATTATACAGTCACAGTAATTGCACCTGACTAATTTAATACTACCAAATGGTATCATCTCAGTACTAATGACAAACTTTTTTTATAAAAACATCTAGATTTTTAATATTCAATGTATTAAAAATAAAATACTAAATAAGTAAGCAGATATCATGGACTTCCTTTGTCTTTCGCAGTAAATAGCAACAAATACATGCAAAGCAGTACCGAATAACGTCGAACATATTTTTCGCAATCGTTACCGAACAATTAAAACTAGAAGCAATAAATGTTTACATTTGTCAAAATTAATCACCTAAAGTACCAAAAATTAATTAACTGTGTTATTGGGATACCTATACTACATAAAGTGAATCGTTTTACTTTATACTCGATTATTGCATAAAATTCTCCAATTCATATTTTCAATTAGGACATTTTTGATTAATTTCTGACACTGCCCAGCAGCGACGAGAACGTGTACCCAGCTTTTAATTAAATCCCCCAAAGCGTACTCTGCAGAGGCAGTGACCCGCGGACGGAGGTGCCTGGTCACGTGCGCCGCACGACATGCGACGTAACCGCTTTCATACTCTCTCCGCGCCACGTCTTTCGTCTCACACAAGGAACAATATTACACCAGTATTTTCAACGCTAGGGACCGATAATGATAGTCTATTTGGTGGAAATTTCTTCGATTGTTCAGATTACCTTAGTATTTGAATGGATATAAATAGCTGAAAGCATTAAAACATTCTGCATCAAGTAATACTATTTACAGTTCGATCACCAATTTTGAATATCCGAAATTGATGCAGTTCAAACATAAGCAGAATTTCGACACGCTCGTTTCTCACATAGCCCTACCATTAAAAATGAAACTGCTTCCACTGACACTTTAAGTAATCAAATATGTTTCTGTTGTCTGTAGTTTTCACAGGTGTAAGAAAAACTATTCCAAAGGTCTTGGAAAAGAAAATTAAGATCTTCGTGGCATCGTATGATTAATTTTAAACAAAAGACCAACTTCAAATTACACAATGCGAATTATCTATGATATTTTATTGCAAATTACACTGGCAATTGTTATAGGACAATTCGTCAATAAGCAATGCTTTCCTCACTCGTTAAAATCTATTGAGTGCAGTAACAATTGGCAGACTGTTCAAATAAAGCCAAATCTTCCTCTTTTACTAGACTAAAGAGAAGAGTTCTCGAGTTGAAATATGGGGTCTCACAGAGATTTTCTTTTATCAAGGTTTTATTTGTTTTTTCTTTTCACATCATCTTCGGAGAAAATCATCAATTTTCCTGAAATATTTTCTACTGGTCACATAAAAAAAGATTTTCTCCGGTATAATCACAAAGACAATAAATTAGTTAAATGGAATTTTGTTTCAGTATCCTTGTCATGTTTTTGGCCGTTTACCTTCGCAGTAACTGTATTTTTGTAAATACGTATCAAGAAATTAAAGGTACGATAGTTTGGTGCATCAGATGAACTTAGGTACTGGTTTTTGAAAAATTTTATCAAAAGGAAATTGATAAAAAAAGGCGCAGTTTTCCAAAAGTCTTTCTTAATCGACATATGGACGAATACGTTCACAATGAATGACAACGAAGAATATATTCATGACAGAAAGAAAAAGATAATGGCAATATTGTATCACAAGTTAATAATATGTACAAAAAAATTTTTCTTACTACTTCTCGCATCGTTGACATCGACGCCATTATAGGCGGTGAAGGTCTGGAGTCAAGGAACGGAAGGAATTTTGCCACAGGATTTTGAAGGAAGCATCCCGGAATTTGACTAGAGTGAATTGGGAAAACATGGAATACTCAAATCTGGATGACCGGACGTGGATTCGAACCAGCGTCCTACCGAATGGGAGGCCTGATCGTCACTTCTCACCCTCCACGCTCGGTAAGGAAATGGAGTTCTGGATTTGCCATTCATACGCACATTTATCAATATAATACGAACCCGCCAGTGTGGCTACACACTTTAAGGGCACCAACTTGGATCGATTATGTTCGAGTCCTCACCACGGTGTACCGGCCATACTGATTGCAGTTGATAGTCAGATTACCACAATCCCTCAAGCGCATGATGGGTCGTTCCCAGATCTCCGACTTATAAACTACACATTTTACGAAGGAAGGTACACTTACTGTATAGAACATAAGTTACAATAAATCGCAGGTAGATGTCAAAACTTAAGCTTCCCCATTGCTCTAGGAACTTGGTCTAACAACACTACGGAAACTTTGGAAAAATTCTTAATTTGAAACCGTGATGAGAATCAAGGATTTGCGCGATCCGATAATGTCCTTTGCAAATAAAAACATAGTAATAAATAAAGTAAACTTGTAACCGTGGAAAATAAATAATTAAAATTTAAATAATGAATTTGAGTCACTGTTAATGAACATCACAGAACAAATCATCAAATATTTTTAAAATGTCTATCTGCGTGTGTATCTGCCTGTCTGTTTGGACGAACGGGAGTCACGCAAAAAGTAGGATTTTAGTGGTGTTTCAAACAATGTGCAACCAGTAGTCAGGGGCAAAATGCAGGGCGTGCTTCATTTTAATGTTAGTCGGAAAGCTCGGAAATTCGGGATTAAATTAGCCACAAGCTAATATCCAGTTTTTGTTGAACGCTATTCAAGGAAAGTCAAATAAACAATTTTTTATGGGTCTTCTAATAATGTATAGGCTATGGCCCAAGCAATAAAAAAATACGTTCTTTTGTGATGTGGTATTCCGAGAAACTGAGATAAAAGTGATAGGACCGAGCGTGGTGGTGTAACGGATAGCGTTCTGGCCTCGCATTCGGGAGGACGGCGGTTCGAATCCCCGTCCGGGCATCCAAATTTGGGTTTTCCATGGTTTCCCCAAATCACTCCAGGTGAATGCCGGGATGCTTCCTTCAAAAGGCCATGGCCGAATTCCTTCCCATTCCTTGCCCCCATCCTTTCCCGTCTCTAAAGACCACGTTGTTAAAAAGGGACGTTAAACTGTTTAAAAAAAAAAAAAAAAAAAAAAAAAAGTGATAGGAAATTAGTATCTATTTTTCGTTGGACGCGATTCTGGGAAAAACTACTCGAAGAATTTTGATGGAGTTTCGAACAACGAGCAGAATAACTATGCTTTGTTTTTATTTAACGTTATGAAACTGATAAATTAAGATATAATTGTCCAAATATTAGTACCCATTTAAAGATAACTTAGTTCTGGCAATAAAAAAGTTGACTGTAATGTCAGCATACGAGTTACAATTTATTTATTTATTATTATTATTTCGCAGGCTGTGCGTTAACTTTGACATAATTGATTTAAGAGAGAGGTACGTACTGTAGCCTACATTAACGAATGTAAATGAAGTTGGAGGCAACAGTAAATCGTTATTACAGCAACAGATTAAACTGTACTGAATGCAGACATTACGGGGGAGACACAAGAATTAATTAAGAACTTCCACGGTGAGTTAGCTTTATAGCTCGAATGCGCAGTTTCTGGGCTGAATGGTGGCTATAAACATATTTACACAGTGTTACTTACTTTTTTCCAGCCAGCACTGTTGTTTATTAAGTGTAGCTTCGTATTTAATTTTTCTACCTTCGTTAATTTTTGCAACTTGACGTCATGTTAGAAATATAATCAATGACTATTCATCTTACGATAGGAAAGGAGTGTAACCTCTTAAGAATGATATTTTTAGCAATTCATATTCGTTGTCATTTTTGTACGTAGTCCATTTTTAAGATGGAACGGAGATAAAACTGAAAAATTCTAGTAAATCACTGCGCATAAAATGAAACCTTAATTTCTTACTAGCCGATACCCGCTACTTCGTACGCGTGGAGTTAGAATTTCATTGCCAGAATTACATATAGAAAGCTGTTAGTACTTAGGATTGGTCCCAAACAACACCAAGTAGGTACAGTATAATATGACAGGAAAGCCATGACTATAACTTCTACCGTCGACCCTGTCTCCTTAAGAGAATCAGTTTCCAACATATTTACAAACAGAAAAACAAACGAAGGTGGGGGGGGGGGATTCTTGGATTTTCTAATAACATTAGATGTTCGTACTCTGCTAGAGCACCACTTAGGCCAGGTTAACGCCCGCAACGCATGTCAAAAAAGAAAACAAAATAAACTTGTGCCACAAACATTTAGGCAGAGACAAAGTAATGGTACAGTGCAGAGCAAATCGACATCTATACTAAAATAAGTTTTGTCTCTAAACGAAATTTACTAACAAATCATACACTAACAGACTGTGCGAAAAGCACAGCTTGAGAAACCGACGTAACATTATTAACACACGCATCCATCCGTCTGTCACCGTTCTAAAAACATAGTGACTAAAACTGTTATTGATGTCATGTGTCCTTCCTACAGATATGAAATATTTCCTTGTCAAATTCCATCAATATCGGTATAGCCATTTAGACGACAAACCTTACAGAAAGACAAAGACTTACTTTGGCATATATAATATTATTAGTGCAGATCACACACTGATTGCAAGAGAAACAACGGCTGAGTGATCAATACAACGTAAAAAGGTGTACACCTACAGCATTGTTAGGCGGCGTACGATTTTACAAGTATTCACCCCTAAATTTGTGATATCAACAGTTTAATATTGGAATCTGGAAAACTGACCGTCCAAGAATGGCTTACACGATCAAAAACAATTCTTAAAAATATTTTCCTCCATCGGGATTTCAACCGGGAACTACGTCCTAAACATTAGTAAGCAGGCGTGTTAACCACTGATCTACCAGTTCGCGATACTGTCAGTTACTACAGAGTTTTACGTATCCTAAGCGTCGGTCTATGTTCGTTTCGGTAATTTCTCTAAATTGCATCACAATATGTACTATTTATACAGAAAAAAGTATTCTATGTCCATTCTAATGCCAAATCGCATCTCCTTGTGATATTTCATGACGATCAGATTAGTCGTTTAGCCGAAGAAACGTAACAAACAGACAGACAAACAGAGATACAGAGACAGAATTACTTTCGCATTTATAATATTAGCGCTATAATAATAACTTTAATGTTTATGTACAAATTATGCAACGCTGACCAGCCAACTATGGTATGAAATGTTCGGCTTATATTGAAGATATCTCTTTGCAATTTTACTGTCAAATTTGGTCGACCGTTTCTACTCGGTGATGTGCATTAATTGGGAAGGTCACATTAAATTTTGTCTTTGTGTGCCATACATTTATGCACTTTTCGTTTCCGGCGCCGAGTCATTTTCAGATTCAAGAGCTTTCAAAATTTTTATATGGCTAAACAATTTCTTATTGATGTCTGTTTTCTGATTTTGGTTCTAAGAACTCTCTAAGGCAGCAAACCTCTCTCGCTGAAGGTTCATCGCGTATTAATATCGTTAATTTAGGCATTGATGCGCGATGATGTCAGCTCCGACCGGACATAATGAGGCATCCTTTTTGTACAAATTGAGAGCTAAATCGTTAGACTTGGTCGGATGGTTTACAAGTTTTAACAATTTGAATGTACACTGGTTACGTAACAGTCGTTTCCGCTAGAATGCACACCCAACTGGAAAAATGTAAGAAGCTGATTTTTTTTTTTTTTTTGCTGTCATCAAACTCTAGACTAGTTTGATGCAATCCTCCATCTCTTCCTATCCTGCGCTACTTTCTTCATCTCAACGTGCCTCTTACAACCAACGTCTCGATTATCTGCTTCACACATTCTAATCTCTGTCTTCCTCTACAGTTCTTACCTTCGACTGTTCCCTCCACTAACAAATAACCAATCCTGTATGTCTTAAAATGTGACCCACCATCCTCTCTATTCTTTTTGTTAAACTCTTCCACAAACTTCTTTCCTTCAACCAATCATGTTGATAATTAAGTGGACTAATAAATAACAAAAGGTATTGATGGGTGAAGAGGTTGATAGCGTTCATGTCATAAACTTTTAGTTATTTCATATAAAACATTAAGACAGACTGAAAAAAGTTGAAATTAGTAGTGCGAAAGTCACTGATCAGCGATACCTGAAACTGCTGCCTGCTAGGCGCAGTGTGTGGATTGTTCGCTCCCGACTATCGGAAACTGTGCTGTGGCGAGGCTAGGCAGGTTCAGATCGAGTTAGGCATACACCGACTGCGGGCCTAACACCGTTAGGCCAGGGTCGATACCAGTGGCTCACGGTGCGGTGTTTCCGTTCAGCCGTGGTCTTTGTGCTCGGCTTCAATGCAACCGCAGACCAGAGCGGTGTGGCACCGCACGCGAGGCTCGACCTCGGCTCTTCCCTGCGGAAACTCTGCCCTCACAGCTCAACGGGCATCACAGGTTGTAATGTTTGCAGCCACGGAGAATGCCGCTTAGAGTCACATCAAAGGTAAATTATTCTTAGCTAGGACCAACGAGTTAGTAAACGCGTCACCCAGTAGTACAGTACATTTAACGCCAACGTGAACATCACCTCACGAGCTGGACGTATTGAATTATACACTCTCAGTATTACCAATGTGTATAGGCAGGATATAAAACTTTGTATCTGTTTTGAATCTGAACTGAAAATGGCTGTTTTCCACCATAACTGAAGAAATGTGACTGTATAAATCAGAGTATAGATGGTGCTGGGGCGCAGCTACTAATATTCACATATATAAACAGGAAATAAATAAACCTTTAATAATATAAATATCAGTGTTGATATTCTCTGCAATGCTCGCACAGCCCAGCTCACGAAAGCTTTGAATTCCAGAGAAGCCAAGAGCTTAGAGTAAGATGCCATATCTGATCTGAAACGTGACTGCTGAGTGAACGAACTGCAGTTACAATAGGGACGGACGGAAACGCAGGCCTAAGCGAGCCACGGTTTGCAATTCTGTGTGAATTATCCTTAAAAACAACTTTGAATTGTGAGAGCAGTTGAGAGATATGTCACAGGGCTGTAATGTAAATAACAGTGATGTCTGTACATATTTGTTATGTCACCGACGTAGCTAATAGAGGTAACGAAGGGAAATGCTTAGCGACAGACTGACTGGAACTTGAACTCCGGCCCTGAGAGGGTGTAGAGCTATCTGAGTAACACATGCTGGCCATAGTCTGCTCTATTGTACAGCGGTTCCTAAATGGTGGTCCCCAGAACCCTGGTGTTCCGTGGAAGCCTCACAGGGGTTCCGAGTTCCGTCCGAGAATCGAATAAAATATTAGTTGAAAACAGTTACGTATAACCGCATATGAGAAGGCTATCATGTTTCTACTTCCGTTTGTGACGACTTACCGATTCGAGACTGGTATTTCAGCATAAGCTTACACCAAAAACAAGTACAGAAACAGACTGGATGCAGCACTAGATCTTCGCGTTCAATTGTCAGACATTAAACCTAATTTTAATGCTATTATAAGTAAATATGTGAAAAAATTTCATTCGGCACATTAAATAGTTCGTTGAATTATCTTGTACGATTAATGTTTTATAATAGTAATAATTATTATTTTCCATTTATAATTTATTCTTTCTTTTCAAGTCAAACATGAAAATATTCAAACTACAAGGTACAGTCAGCTTTGTTATTATAAAAATGGGAATAGGCTAAAAATGTATTATCAGTTAGGGTTCAGTGGCCAAAAAAAAATTTGTGAATCACTGCTATAGTAAACCACTGATAGCCTATGGTTTATAAGTAGCATACAATGCACACACAGCACACAATGCAACCTTGGAACAGCAACAGAAGGAGTCTGGCAGAAGCGGTCCCTATTACAGTACATAGATGTAGAACGTAAACTGTGATATTACTAAAAGGACACGGATATGCAATTGATATGTGGGAGGATTTTTATATCAACGCAGATAAAGGCTAACGTGTTGTTTTTTTGCTCAGTTAGCCCTGGTTATTTGATGGTAGTTGTGATCTCAAGCAGCCAGAATGAGAAGTAGGTTTATTTCATCCACAATAACTGACCAATGATTGAGACCGGCTTTATAGCACATTCTTAAGGCTTTCTCTTTGAAAACTCCCCTTTCTTTGTAAGAATCCCGGTCCATGCAGAAATTTTAACCGGTACTTAAATTGTTCTTCACCTCCGGCGTAGTATTGTGTATGTGAAGTACGCTGTGAATACCCTAAGGTTCGGATTCCTAGTTAAATTAGGTCCACAGCGCCAAAGATGATATGCGTGGTGATTCAAAACTGTCAGTTTCCACCGAACTACCCTTCGGTGTGTACGTCTAAAAACCCATAGATATTTATCAACGATTATTCGCGTCTACATCAGTAAAAACAATGTTTGTTTTTAGCATACAGAATATGCCTAGTCAAGAAACCACACTTCATGTTCACTGAAGTGAAAGGAGGATGGAGGGCTGAACGGTACTAGAGGAAGTGAGCAAACTATTTGAAAGGGTAATTTTAGATGCAGTCTTCTGGTCGGTGTGGATGGTGTTGCAACAGCGAGCCACAGCCTGTTCACACGCTACTTGTGACGCACTTGTTAATTGATACGTCCACCGCTACTCAGCTGTTTAGCGACCAGTTAAAAACGTAAAAACCAGCAGTAGTCATAAATTCTTAATGTCCCTATATCCAGCCAAGATATCATGCAATACTACAGAAATTTTTCATTTCTATAATCTATATATATTGCCGCATGAACGGCAGTGTACCGTCTGCCAGCATGGCGCAGCGGGTAGCGTCACGAATTGCGGTACCGAAGGTCGCCGGTTCAATCCCGCCCACTGACAAAAATTATTTAATTCTGTTTATTATTTCCAGAAGATTCTACATGTTTCCTAAGGTCACTTGAAACTTCTACACATTTCATTTGTTAACTACTCTTGTAATCTCTAGTACGTTCTATCTGTGTATAAATAGAAGAGCATTCTGCCCAAGAGGCAGTCAGTGCTGCGTGTATGTTTGAGTTCTCAATAAACCTGTTCTCAGTTTAAGTGCTGTGTTCATTGACAAGTAACCTTCGAATTCACACCTGTCCCGGTTCCAACGCGACATAGTTTGGTGGAGACGCCGGGTACCCTGTGCAACAGCTGCATCGTCGTGGCTCCGATTAGGCAACGTAAAAGTCGCCGCCTACACGGACTGGAACCGGACTACAAAGGATATACTCAGTACGTCCTTCCGAAAGTCCGCGTCATTAGGAAACCCATGGCGGCAAGCCAGCTGCACATTCGACACCCATCGGTGTTCTCTGGAGACGCTGGACAGGATCCTAACAAATGGCTAAAAGGGTTCGACCGAGTCGCCAAGTACAACAGGTGGGATCATACCATGTGCTTGGCAAATGTTTATTTCTATCTGGACGGAACCGCCCAGCAGTGGTTCCAGAACAACGAAGAAAAACTGAATAACTGGGAAATGTTCCAGACGGAACTTAAGAAAACGTTTGGGGACCACCAGCGACAAATCCGCTCGGCGGAAGAACAACTGAAGAACCGGGCCCAACGACATGGGGAGCCGACGCAATCTTACATACAGGATGTTTTGGCCCTATGCAACGTAGTCAACCCGAATATGACTGAAGCCGACAAAATCACGCACCTAATGAAAGGTATTGCAGAAGACATGTACCAAGCTCTTCTGATAAAAGACGTCGCTACGACGGAAGAGTTCATCAAGTGGTGCCAGCGGATTGAGGAGATGCAACAAAGGAGGGTTGGGCGAAAGAAGTATGACAGACTTCCCAACGTAGTCCCTATGGCAGTTGTGGAAGACCAGCACGACTTTGCGTCTCTCATACGACAAATTGTGAGAGAAGAATTACAACAGTTCATGGCAGCTGGGACTCTTGAACCGAGTGAGCATCAGATCATGGCCATGGATGTAAGCCCAGTGGGTCATGAAGGAGCCGACGCGGCGGAAAAAGAGGTATTTCAGACAATAGCTCCTGTCTGCCGAGCCAATCGCACTCGACGTGAAGAATGGCCTCGCCCTGATATGACGTATGCTGCAGCTGCCAAACGGCAGCCTAGGAACCGGCCGACACGGCCACAACCAAATCCTCCGGCACCTATGACGTCCCGCAGACGAACGGACGTCTGGAGGACAGAAGACAACGCGCCAGTATGTTTCCACTGTGGGCGCCCTGGACATGTCATACGCTACTGCAGAGAGAGAAGACGAGTATTTGACGATTATTTTGCCGCAAGACGTCCGCCATCCGAACAGTTCTACCCCAGGCAGCCACCCGCTGACGAGTTCGGTCGACCTACGGGAAGAAGCCCATCGCCGTACCCTAGACGAGGTCGATCCCCGACGCGCCGCTGCCGTTCATCGTCGCCGGACAGAGCTACCAGCCGCTCCCCTAGCCGCCGCACGCAGGAAAACTAAGCAAGGCGACCATCTACGGAGGTGAGGCCGCCGCAGATGAAAATCCTCCATGGATGACAGTCACTAAGATGTCGGGAAATCTCATCAACGTTATAATCGACGGCCAACCTGTCCGGGCGCTGGTTGATTCAGGAGCTTCTTTCTCCGTATTGTCGGACAATTATCGTCGCACACTAAAGAAGACAATGTTCCGTGATACGGGGGCAACTGTGCTAAAGGTCGCAAATGGAAAGTACGTCCAGCCAGCTGGAGCTTGTGTCGCGAGAATAACCATCAACAACAGGACCCAGCCAGTTGAATTTGTCATTTTAACAGAATGTAGTCATAATGTCATCCTTGGATGGGACTTCCTTAAGGCATCCCAAGCTGTCATTGACTGTGGAACGTCTGAGCTGCAAATTGAAGAAGTCGTTGCGACGGGTACACGTAACACAGAATCTTCTGGGAAGTTATTCGCCGTTGACAACGTGACAATCCCGCCGTTCGCAATGAGAAGAGTCCCAGTCAAAAACACGGACGACCGCAACCTTGAAGTGCTTGTCGATAGTAGAAAGTTTATTAGGCTCACGAAAGAAATCTACATACCAGCGGCTATCATAAGCATTATCGGTGGTCGAGGAGACATTTGGATCACCAACTGTCACGAGCAGTCACAAATTATCCCCAAGGGAATGTGCATAGGGACAGCTGAACCAGTCCAGGAGGGCGAGCTCAACGTCATTAACGAAGATCCATGCTCTGTTACTAGTACCGACAACACGCTGGAGGAAACAACTATGGAACTGCCAATAGGGTCCGGCCTGACCAAGGAACAACACCACCGGGTGTTAGCTATACTACGCCAATTCTCTGGTGTATTCACACCCCAGCAAAAAAAAGTTCAGACGAAACGGCCCACGATAAAGCATCGTATCAATACTGGGGATCATCCGCCCATTAGCCAGCGCTCGTACCGATTGTCACCAGTCGAAAGGCGAATAATTCGAGAGGAAGTGGAGAAGATGTTGCATAATGACATTATTCAACCTTCGGAGAGTCCTTGGTCATCTCCGGTGGTCCTCGTAAAGAAGAAGGATGGTACGTGGCGATTCTGTGTCGACTATCGGCGGCTGAACAAAATCACAAAGAAAGATGTCTACCCACTGCCGCGCATCGACGACGCCTTAGACTGCTTGAAAGGAGCTACATACTTCTCAACCATGGACATGCAGACAGGCTACTGGCAAATCGAGGTTGACGAAGCTGACAGAGAAAAGACGGCTTTTATTACACCTGATGGCCTCTATGAATTCAAAGTAATGCCATTCGGATTATGCAACGCTCCGGCCACATTCGAACGCATGATGGACAACTTACTTCGACACCTTAAGTGGACGACGTGTCTTTGTTATTTAGATGACATTGTTGTTTTCTCGAAAACATTTGAAGAACATCTGAGTCGCCTGTCAACGGTGCTGAAGTGTGTTCAGACTGCAGGACTCCGCCTCAATCCGAAGAAGTGCCTCTTCGTCGCCAGAGAGATAAAAATCCTGGGGCACCTGGTCAACGGAGATGGCGTCCGCGCTGATCCAGATAAAGTAAGGGCAGTCATGGAATTTCCAACTCCTCAGCACATTCGTGATGTGAGAAGCTTTCTTGGGCTGTGCTCATACTTCCGGCGTTTCATAAAAGGATTCTGTAACATGGCACGTCCACTGCAAGAACTTTTGCAGGGAGTACGCCAAGTTTTACTGGGATGAAACTAAAGAAAGATCTTTCCAGGCACTTAAGGGAGGCTCTAACTTCCGCACCAGTTCTAGCCTTATACGACGAGACTGCAGAAACTGAACTTCACACTGACGCCAGCGGTTATGGGATCGGTGCAGTGCTTGTGCAAATTCAGGAAGGTGCTGAGAAGGTGAATAGCCTATGCATCAAGAGTATTCTCTAAGCCCGAGATAAACTACTCTACAACCGAGAAAGAATGCCTCGCAGTTGTCTGGGCTATCAACAAGTTTCGTCTGTATTTATTCGGCAAACCTTTCACCGTCGTAACAGACCACCATTCTTTATGTGGCTAACCAGCTTGAAGGATCCATCAGGTCGACTAGCAAGATGGGCACTTAGACTTCAAGAGTACGACGTCACGGTGGTATTCAAAAACGGACGCAAACACAAGGATGCCGACAGCCTTTCAAGGAATCCTTTAATAGAACACAACAGCATGAATGGAATTTCAGCCCTCGCTGAATTAGGTGACGTTTGCAGCTGAACAGAGGGAAGATTCAGAGTATTAAGAACCATAGACGCCTTGGAGAAAGGAGAACCGGCCAAAGGAGGTTTCAATTGATAGATGGGACATTGTATAAGAACAACTACGATCCACTAGGCCCCAAGTGGCTTCTGGTCGTTCCAGCTCATCTCCAGCCAGCTATTCTCAAGTATTTCCACGACGCTCCAATATCCGGTCATCTCTGGGATTTGTGAAGACCCTGGACCGAATCAGACGCAGGTATTACTGGAAGGGTCTCTACCGATCTGTCAAGCATTATGTGAGTCACTGTAAAGAGTGCCAGCGACGGAAACATGTGCCGCAATTACCTCCAGGTCATCTAGTACCAATTCCACCTGCAGCAGTTCCATTCCACCGAATTGGGATCGACCTTTTGGGGAGGTTCCCGAAGTCGACAACCGGTAACCGATGGATAATAGTCTGCACCGACTACCTCACGCGCTACGCTGTCACCAAACCTGTGCCGACTGCAGAAGCTCCAGAGGTTGCAAAATTTCTAGTAGAAGACATTATTTTGAAGCATGGAGCACCACGTGTGATGATATCCGATCGTGGAAAGGTATTCCAGTCAAGACTAGTATCAGAGGTCATGTCAAGATGCGACGTTGTCCACAGGATGACAACTGCATACCACCCTCAGACAAACGGTCTCACAGAACGCTTCAACAAGACATTAGCCGATATGCTGTCGATGTATGTGGATGTTGAGCAGAAGGATTGGGATACAATACTGCCAGTGGTCACATTTGCTTATAATACAGCAAGGCAAGATACGACAGGCTTCACTCCGTTTTTTCTGCTCCATGGCCGTGAAGCTGAGACCACAATGGATACGCTGTTCCCATTCCAGCCGGACGACACTCAGGATGACTATATAAAACAGCTCATTACCAGGGTCGAAGAAGCAAGACAGCTGGCTCGCATACGAACACTGGCCACCCAGGAGAGGGACCGTCAGCGGTATGACGGCAAGCACCGACCTGTTGCGTACAACCCAGGAGATCTCGTATGGATTTTTACCCCTGTCCGGAAGGTTGGGCTATCAGAAAAGTTACTGAAGCGGTACTTTGGTCCGTATCGTGTCATACGCCGCCGGTCAGACGTCACATACGAAGTCGAGGATTATGAGCCGTCTTCGAAACGACGAAAGCGAAGGGACATTGTTCACGTCCTCCGCATGAAGCCTTACTACAATCCTGACGAGCAGCTAGGCACAACCAGCTTCTTGTTCAAGGACTCTGAGGACGGTTTGGATACTGAGGAAGTCGGACAGGAAGATAATAGTACAAACAGGAGGGGCCCTCCAGAACTGCCATACAGAGGACCCACGACAAGATCAAGATCCAGGACACTTCAGCGTGCCCCAAAAGAAATCTAACAGCGGGACGCTGTTTTCCTCAGGAGAGGGAGCAATGCCGCATGAACGCCAGTGTACCGTCTGCCAGCATGGCGCAGCGGGTAGCGTCACGAATTGCGGTACCGAAGGTCGCCGGTTCAATCCCGCCCACTGACAAAAATTATTTAATTCTGTTTATTATTTCCAGAAGATTCTACATGTTTCCTAAGGTCACTTGTAACTTCTACACATTTCATTTGTTAACTACTCTTGTAATCTCTAGTACGTTCTATCTGTGTATAAATAGAAGAGCATTCTGCCCAAGAGGCAGTCAGTGCTGCGTGTATGTTTGAGTTCTCAATAAACCTGTTCTCAGTTTAAGTGCTGTGTTCATTGACAAGTAACCTTCGAATTCACACCTGTCCCGGTTCCAACGCGACAGTAGTAAGCAAGAAATCATCAATGTTGGACTGTGATTGTATGGAAACATTTTGCCTGATCAGATGAATTGCATTTCTTGTTACCCCAGGTTCATGATTATGTCAATGTATGCCATCTTCCAGGCAAACAGCTGCTTGATAGATACACTGCACCTTGGATGCAGGTTGTTAGGGGCACTATTATGCCATGGGCAAAATTAATCTGGGCTTCGATGGGAACTGGTAGTGATTGAAGGCACCATGACAGCTGTGGACTATGTGAAAATTATTGCAGACTTTGGAGAGATTCAGTGCCATACTATATCTTGACCTCCCTTATGTATTTCATCTGAAGTGTCATGCATTTAACCTAGTAACTGAGACTCTTAAAGTAATGTTTTAGATTTATTAACCACTTCCTTCCCTGGATATCCAACTATTATTAGCATGCTTACCACTGGAGAGAAACAAATCAGTTTGTCTCAAGTATATTTGTATCCTCTCCTTTCGAACTAGTACTCTAATGAACACATTTCCATTAACCTAGTGAACAGAAAGTCTTCAGACTCAGCCTAAACAATATTATATAGGTATGGTTTATGAATTTTCCATCTGCTTTTAATACACTTGTGTAAATATTATGTAAACCAGCCCCATTATGCCTATGTAACTTGCTAGTTCTCTTGTATCGTCATCATCATCATCGTTATTACTAGAGGTTTCGACTTTCGTGAGTCATCCAGCACATTTTCTTCTATGTCTGGGGTTTACTTTAAGATTTTTCCTCCATCACTTGTCTGCAAAGAACTACCTTCACATCTACATCTTTCTTCACTTTGTTCATCTATCATTCCAATTAATCCCCTACCCTTGGCTCCCCACTGTTCACTGACAATCTCTCCTACTACATCCTCCTAACATGCCCCAGCCACAGCAGTCTTTTCTTCATTAACATCTCTTCCAGTGCTGTGCTGTCTTCTGCCAAGCGGGTATTCTTTTCCTGCTTGGTGCTACGTTCAGTGGAGTTGAAGTCTATAAGAAGCTTGATCACAACTTTAGTCTCGATGGCACTGGTGTAGCGATATAGAGAGTGCCGAGAGTCTTGTTCCACTCTGAACCTTGCTATGTTGGTAACAACTTTAACAACTTCCCATCGAATTTCTCCAATGCCAGCCAGTGTCTTCACCTTTCCCACAATCCACAGTCTAAGGCAACCTAAGCCAACATCCACTGTCTTAGCATGACTTGATCTTTGCCACACAGGACAGGCATTCTCTGATGCGGAGTACATAAGGCTAAGGCAAAGGTTCATGACAGGACGATTTTTAAAAATGAGTGTCACTGATGTATTTTGAATTTTCTCTGTGCAGTAAAATTGTTCTATTCCAGATCATAGTCAGCTTTCACTCAGTGCATTTGTTAAGATATGAAACACACAGGCTTCAGTTTTCTTTGGGTTTGACTTAAGGTCATTCTGCTTGTACATTCCAAGGGATTCAAGAGCTGTTGTACATCTACCCTCAGTGGGGTACTTGACACTAACAATGAAAATATGGAACTTAATTTACACTGATTGAGTAAGTTGTAAGGATACCGAAAATCAACTCCATTTCTACTGTTTTTAATAACATAAAAATGCGAAAAGACAGCTGTTAGTCACTTTATACAAAACACCAATCGTAGTGCATGACGTCAGATATCAGCTCGTGCTGTTTAGTTGCCATGTATTTACATTTGTTGATGATCTTTCTATCACCTATTTATGATTTTATGGTTTCAGTGCTGGTTGTAAAGCAATTGCTCTACTTATACTTGAAATGAAAGTTGGTTTTATCAAGGCAAATAGCTCTAATTTTCTCAGAACTGACGTGACGATGCTGTTGCTTTTTTTTTTTTTTTTTTTTTTTTTTTTTTTTTTTTTTTTTTTTTGTATCAAACAGCAATTTCTGCTCAGCAGAAATCTGTTAGGTTATACATAATATGATATTACGATAAAACGTTACAATATAAGGTATTTTAGAAGTGTGTGTGTGTTAGTGGAGTGTTTACTTAATACAAATCTGTAATTTGTGATTTTAATCAGCGGGCTACATTTTGAGTAATTTCAAATATTTCATTGTAGTATCTTTTAAATATGTTTAAAATGAATGTTTCTTCACAGAAGCATGTGTAGTTGTTAATCGTTAACGTAATTACTATTTAAAAAATCCTTGAGTGTTTTTCTTCAACTATTTTTTGCCGCGCTGGGTTAGTTAAAGTTAAAAGTCTGTTTACATTCATTCAACGCTATTTTCCGGCAGTAGTGTTGTGAATATAAGTCTTTTTCTTTCTGTATTAGAGGTTATAAAAGTTGTTATACAGCTACAAATTTATTTTGATCATATTTTCTAAGAAAGTCGCAAAGTATCGTCTTATTCACATCCCAGAGGTATTTCCTCAGCAGGGATCCATGGAACAAGATTGATAAATAAAATAAATAAAAATTATTCAGGTAGAAATATTTTTCGGTATTCGTTGAAGCGAGGATTCAACGATAAATAGTGTCGCAATTTGGTGATTGATTCTTATGTAACTCGATGAAACAAATCGAAAGTAAGGTATAAAATTTTTAATTTTTGTTTAGTTCTCGAGATATACTGTTTCAAATTTGAGGCGGTTAGGTCAAATTGCAGCCTGGACCAGAATAAAATTTCTCCGAAGCTAAATTCGATGATGGATTTATCGAAAAGACAAATCTAAAGTAAAGAATAATTTTTTTGTTTATATTTCTTGCTTATTTCATCAGATACCATATCTCCAAATTAAGGTAGGTTGAATGAAACGTGGAAAAGAAAAGAAAAACACCCCAAGGCCACATGGTACTACATGCTGGACATGCACAATAGTATTTTATAATTACCCTAGCAGTTGTGATTAGGTTGAAATACGGCCTGGACCAGAAGTAGAACGTTACAAAAGGACACGAACTAAACCTATAACTGATTATTTACATTCGATATTTCCAGAACTAAGCGATATATCAAAAAAAAAATATTCTTTACTTTGTTTTTTTCATGGTGTTACATAGAATTCATCATCAAATTGCGGCGACGCCACAGTTACGATAGTGCGGCCTATGATACTTCATGTAATTTTCCATATCGTTTGACAACTCTACTAATAAAAAATTTCCATGCATTACAATGGCTTTAAACGTCTGAAGTTGTAATTTATTTATCAATAAAATTTTAAGTTTTTCAATTAACAAAACATTGAGGTACACAGTTTATCAAACATATTAAATATTAAGTTAAAACATACGTCAAAGTAGACTTCATAATAATATATAATATTGGGCAAATACGCTAAATCGCGTTGTGTAAGCTTTAACAATTTTTTAGCATTTTTTTCATGAGTGGAAATAAAAAACTATTTGTTTGGTGTCTTCAATGTTGTGTTTACACACTGAGGCACTAAACACCACTTGTAACCCGTAGAACTCATTTTATCCACGAAATAAACAAACCGCACATATGTTTATTTCCATGGTTTATACCGGCACGAGCAAAGATGTTAAGGCCGCCACACACGGACGAGCCAACAGGCCAAGTCCTCGCGCGATCCAAAACTCGTCGTGTGTGGGGCAGCGCGGACGGACTGGCGTGTCGGGCAGGCCCTGCTGGATTTTTGGCGAGTCCAAAATCCACCGCGCCGAGCCAGGTAGCCGAGGGTCTGGTAGACCAGTGGTCCGCAACCTTTTCCCACTCGCGGCACACCATAAGGGTTATCCATAAATCTCGCGGCACACCTTACCGGTCGGGCGGCAGTTTTATGTTACTATTAAAGTAAATAATTGTACACATACCTGCAATTGACACTTGTGCCTACTTAAACTGCACACGAGCTGCTGATCCATGGAGAAATTTCTTCATCGACAGATTTAAATCTTTCCCTCTTGGATTTTTAATCTCAGTCAACGTCGAGAAGCCCTATTCACATAAATATGCCGTTGAAATTGCAATTACATATTTTCTGCCATATCGCACATAGCCGGATATTCATTCCTTATTGTTTGCCAAAATGTATCTAAAGGAATATAAAATTTCTATCATCTTTTAAATATGCAGTACCTCCTGAATATTAATTGGAGTTGTTCCAAATCTGCAACAGAGGCGGCCCTAGCAATTTTTTTTAGGTGGTGCAAGATCTCATTGTGGCGCCCCAAAATGTGCAATCGTTATTCATGATTATGGTGTCCTTACAGACAGAATGAAGATAACATAAATGTTTACATCCTACTAATATTAAATTGTAACAGTTTGTTTGCTTGGATGTTTTTTACCGTTTCACTCGTCGAAACGGCTGAAAGGCTTAAAATAAAATTTGGAATAATGTATTAGCTATCTACTTTTATCCCGATCGAAAAAGTAGTTCCTGTGGGATTCAAATACGAATACGTTTATGAATGCGTTATGAATTCAACTCGAGCAAAGCCGTGGGCAGAGATATATTTATTTATTAGTAATAACTCAACCTCAAAAGATTAGTATAGGACAGCAGTGGCATGAATAGGAAACAACAGCAGAAAAAGGAATGCTATGTGTCTGAAAAGGTTTATGTAAGTCACTAGGGGCCAACAAAAATGCTCACATCACGTACACATCAAATTTACTTCATTTTTACATAAAAAAAAATTGATGAAGTAATATCGTAACTAAAAGGCCTAGATTGCCATTTTCTCCTCGCTTTTATCCTTGGGCAATATTATTTTCTATAGATAAAATTGCAAGATCTGACAGTCATATCTAGATTCTACATTTACCGTAAATAAGTTTGATAGGTTTTAATTTACTGAACTTGTTCTCCTTTAGCGACAGTTACAATCGTGTTTCGCAAAATTCGAAGTATTGCCCACACATTCTGAAATATCCTGCCAACCCTCTGCTGATTCAAGCCTCATCAACAACAATTTGAGTCAAAACATCCCTCAACCAATTAAAAATCAGATATGTTACATTTTTCTCTATCAGTTAAACTTGTTTCTAAATCTATACAGGATTATTCCAATTCGGACTTTTCAGGAATTGTTTTGATAATTTTGTAAGAACGACACTGTATCATTAAATTTGGGTAGTTTGTGTAAATTGAGGGACCAACTCATTTTCAATTGTGTCGATCATATGCTAAAACACGTTGATTGTAAACAATTCTTCTGGATCTGTTGCTATCTCATCTATGGTCTTGTATTCAAAACATCTCTACTTTCTTCGAGATTTGACTGGCTTAATAAGAGTATATGTCCAAATCTGAGAAGCAATTTGTGTAGCTGTTATCAAGAGTATTCGAATAACCCCTTTACTCGTTCTCAAATTATTCTAAACTGTTTCTAGCAATTATGAAGCTTTTCATAAATCTACTTTCAGCCTACATAACATAATGTTGCTTAAATTTTTTACTGAAAAAAAGTTTTATAAAAAGTCAAATATCTGTGATCTGACTCAGGGACAAGGTTTCTGTTTGCTGCATCCGAATAAATCGTTTCCAGAAGGGCGTCAAGAGCTGAAGAGTAGTGATAACAAATTACAGCTAGGCTAGAAACTCTATCTCCAAAATAGTTTCGCAATTTTTTTTGGCGATAGTCCTAAGTGTTCCCATCGCTTTGTTGATCTGAAGAATATAACAAATATTCTTTAAAGAATCTGGACAAGTGAACGGATTTAACTGATGTTTTGGTGGCACTTGCTATTACCAAATTTAATGACAGCTATATGAATTAAAAAAATGTTCGGAGATATAGGTTCAGAATTCTGCTTTAGACACCTTGTTTCCTCCCATTATATTGGATCCATTGTCATATCTTTGGCTCAAGAATCGTTGATATCCAAATATAACTTGCACAGGTGTATCATTGATTAACAGGCCAGTGAGTTTGGTTTCCAGGTCCCTAAGAGTCACTGCCGCCTTGTAAGCAACGAAACAACAACACACTTGGTCTTTGTCTTCATTGGTGGTCAACAAAAATAATGACATCAGAAGTTCAATTCAGTGTGATGGAAAAAATATTTACCACGCACTTCATTCGTTTTGAATACATT
>JARYHS010008074.1:343011530-343055524 GCA_031002005.1 Vandiemenella viatica | reverse complement strand
AAGGAGACCTAGATATTAGCCTTCTTCGTGGAGGACTAGTATCCACAACCTTACTTGATTCTCATCGAACATTTGTTTGTGAGTTACGGCGATTTTTTGGTATGGTTGGGGTTTTTCATTGGCCCTTGACCCGTTTTTCACCTCTGGCACAGTTTTCTGTATAATGTGAAATACGTCAGAACGCTTCCGTGGATCGTATTTCATGTTAAACAATAGGTTCCATATACCCGGTAGGACTACCGGGTTTGGCTAGGTGTCTACGATAGAGGTGAATTGAGCAGCCGACAAGAAACCCTGTCACCATTTCATTACGATCACAGGAATTTACTTCACTATTTAACTAATACTTTTTGCAAAACACGGAATATTTCAACTACGCCTCTTTAGAAATAACTTTCGTGTTTCTTGTACTTAACAAATCACCTTTACTCTCACAATTTCTATAATTAAAATAACGTCTGTTTCGTCAATAAGGAATTATCGAGCGTCACTTTGGTTAGTATTTCTCGTTGATAATTTTCGTAATAGAAAATCAAAACACTGATCTTGATATGAAAAACGTTCTTTCTGAATATTTTTCTGCTAATCTCTCTAGTATTACAGTACACACTGTTACTTTCTTTCAGGGTATACCTGCGGATAGACGGAAATATTCATTTCAGCATTAGTCAATCTCAGTTAATTTGAAGGTATTGAAAATAAAACCTGTCATGTTTGCTGAAACAGCTTTGTACTTTTCAGTCAAAATAAAGTGACTCTAAGTTCAACTGATTTATTTTTTCCAACAAATCTCAATCAGGTCCGTTCTCACTTTATCACTTTATTTTATATAAAAACATTTATGTAATAGTCTTTTATCATATTATTTACAAATATTATCATTCCTGTTTGTTTTAAAATTCACAATTTCTTCAATTAATAAATTTGTTGGTAGTTTTTCATTTTCAAAAGATATACGAAACTGTATATAGCTAGCTGCTGGAATACTAAATCACTTTTTGAATCACTAATATTTGTGGACTGGGTTCCACTATCATGGTAACAGATCCGAAGGAGAGACCAACCTCACATATCTCAGAATTAGTTATATTCAGATTAATGGCAGTTTTATAGATTCATCAGTTGAGATTGAATGAACTTAGCCCGATTTCGGGCAAACAAAAAAAGTTTAACCAACAGACTAAGCGAAAAATTCTAATATGTTCCAGTTTCAGCAGACTCATCAACAATGTACGATTAATAGCTTGAATGTGTTTCATCGTTACTGATACTGAAGTAGAACCCAATGATTATTAAAGAACAAATATTATATGCACGTCACTGCTTTAAACTAATGCTTTGACTTTTATTTGATTTCGACTATTTCGTGAAAACTCAATAAAAGATTGCGTAGAAACACTTCAAAATTTTCCTTTTGAAGCATCGTTTATAATTTGATCCCTGTTTCAGCATTACGCAATTTCTGTAATGAGTAATTGATAGTAAACATAACATTCTAAAACATTTCAAGTGTAAACAAATCCGTGGTATCGGTTCCCACTTAAACCGAAATAGTCAACGAAAATGATGAGATACCATTATATCAGGGTTAACACAGAGGAGCTTCAAAAAATCACCGTAAACCAACGTAAAATCAAGGTTTTTGCGATGGGCTAGGATAACCAAACATGTAGCATTTGCAGCCATTGTTCATTGTAGACACGAATGACACTTTAATAATTTTTTTGTGAATTGTTTAATCTCGTACTAAGAATACAAGAAGAGGCATACTATTAAAAACATGGCGTAATTTACACATCATATCCCTTTTAAAAAGTTATTTATTCCATCAATGCGACAGTAGTTAGGAAATATTTTCTAAGAGATATTTGAGACAGTAATCGGTGTTCATGTGTGGGCTGTATACCAACGTATATCCCCACGTCCGTTTCTGTACAATTACTGGTGGATATATTGCTGTATCCGTGTTCTTGTACAGAAGCCGTTGCATCTTTACGTCTTAGAACATCAGTTACTGCCTAGATGTACACTTTTAAATCATAATGTATCAGACTTTACCTTTTATTGCTCACTAGTGTAATGCCCTTGTTCATTTTTTGCTTATGGTCACGGGTCACATTTTTTTCCATTTTTAGGGTCAAAGGTTATGACTGGTTGACCTGATCTGGCCAAATACGAACTTAACCTGTGTTTCACCCTGAGAGTTCACTGTGACATATTTTAACAAAATCTTTTGAGTTTGAAGGACGCAGAAGTATTAATTGATGTATTAAACACAGACCGAGACGATTCCGTGATTGTATAATTGTTTCAAAGATCGTGGTCACTTTACTCGAACTGACTGAAATAAAAACCTATTTAGTTTAAAAGGAGCGTTGTGTCCATTGCAGCAACAATTACTTCGAAAGCATTTGGGTGTTTGATAGAGAAAGGCCAAACATTCATAATGTAACCTTTGGTAACAGTGTCCGTAAAGGTCTCAGAACGTACTACAGATTCAAGATTACGAGCGTTATGCAATAGTTAAGAAACTACGGAGAAATAAATTGACAGAATACTCGTTAAGGTAACATATCTGAAGTCTGAAGTCTACTTGAAATAACCTAATAACCCCCGTACAGTGATCACGAAAAAAAAAAAAAATACCACTAAGCGAAAGTGGTCAGTAAAACACATAGAAAGCAAATAAATGGTAACGTTTGGCCATAAAATTTAGTCTAGGAAGGAAAGACAATTGGCAATCTTTGTTACTGAAGATGCCATAAATAATTTAAGTTTTTTTATGTTGCTTTCATTACAACCTCCTACTGAAAAGTAGATCCGTGTTTTTTTTAAACGTAAAGTTTTTTTTTGATGAAATACTACGAAAAGAAAACTTAGTGAATGTATTCTGGTAATTAATTTCATAGCAGTTGCTTGGCTATTAAATTGTGGACATAACCTCCAATTTCTAGTAACTTTGGTGATCACTGTTAAATTGCACCGGCGCGTGTTGACACCGCTCTCCAGCCAATAGCTATCCAAGTGAGCGAGCTGAAGAAATTATCGATTGCGTTTAAAATATGTTTGTGAATCATATCCTGCCTTGTATCGAGTTTAACACAAGTCACTACAGCAATGATTTTTAGTTTCACATTATGTTGATGTATGAAGCAAAAACAAGGGGTTCTTATGTTTCGTCAAAACAGAATGCTAGAATGATAGATGACTATATGTCTGTTTGTGACGTCTCACCACATAGTGTGTGTGAGCTATGACCATAATATAGCGCATCCACACACACTGTTTTAACTCTTTCAATCCCTCACTTGTCAAGCTAACAAAACTTTTGGAAAAAATGTAGATAACAAATAGGCCTGTACACACTTTTCGTTTCCAGTCCCTTGTATTTCCAGGCTGGAATGTTATAAATGAAGACGTAAAGCAATGTTCCATTAATTACGTTTTTTCACGTACGCCTTTATATAACGCCGAGGAAAGGATTGAAGAGTTTCCAGGAGAAAATATCTGGCAATGGCCTTTTGAAAAACAGTCCCGTCAATTGCCCGCAGTGGTTGAGGGAAACCATACAAAACGGAAATCTGGATGTCCCTAGCGGTGACAATATATCCTCACACATATCAGCCAGTTATATTATTAGAACTTGAGGCCATAGTGAACGATTAGGGCACCAGTGCTATACATTGACCCAAATAGAATTATGATATTCCACATATTGTATAAGATAAGAAATATAATAAAGTAAGTGATTACATGTCGACTCATAGTATAACACCAAGAAATAAACAGATAGATATAGAGCTGTAAAAGAATGGAAATGTAAAAGGTCATACAATTTAAATTGTGTATAGAACTGTAAATTCTTGTAAATTATGTATTTTTAAACACTGTAAAGGAAATGAAATGTAAATAGTTTAACTATGTAAATAGAACAGTAAATTAATGAAATGTGAATTGTAATTAAACGCAAAGAACTTGGCTGTGTGGCTGATAAGGCTGAAAGCCATTTAAATAAATAAATAAAATAAATAAACAAGCGTCCCTGCTGAAGATTACAACCAGATCAGATTTTATGACGGAAAAATATAAGGTACGTTTCCAGTTTGAATAGGATTGAGACTCGCCGATCATTGACTCATTAATAAATACACTGACAACTTCGGTTGTTTAGCTATCCTCAAACGTAAGTGATGTTTTACTAAACGTGCAATAAACATGATATTATACTGCGCATACACACGTAATACGGCAAATTATTAGACAAAATCGTTGGTACTATCACAGTGTTAATGTAAATTATTAACTTTGAAGTTCGAGGTAAAGTAATAAAGATCCAGTTCATGGTAGACACCAATAAATCACTTTGAATTTTTATTTTGTCTGTCTGTCGAAGTTCAGATACACTCTTTTTCTAATTCAGTTACTACAAAATGTCTAGTTATTGACTTAATATTGTATTTTAAGATAGTTATCTACATCTTTCGACTTTAGATCAAGTATTTCCTATCATTAGTGCGCATTATCGGATATTTCAAGAGAAGAATAATGCTACTCGATATCCATTAAAATTACTTCCACTCCATTAAAAATTTCCGTTGAGAATGATCTGTTTCTCAGCTTCATTTAAATGCTACAGAAGACAAAGTAACTGCACCTAGACTTACGGCCCAATGAACACTGAAACGTTTCATAAATATAGAGGAAAACTTAATTTTATATTTTAGTGTGATAATTAAATTCCGGATGACATGCTAAAGCATGTTGTATACATACGTGACTCAAACCATTATCTAAGGCGAATAAATGAAGAACGAATATCTAAAATGTTTTGGTTTATTTGGCTGACTAATTTGTTTTGTGTACATCAAGGGTTAATCACTCTCCCAATATGAGTTGCGAGTTTAAATATTCTTATATACGTATATTGTCTTCTATAAAGCACACATGTTTTCTTGCATTCAATAAATTACGAGACGTATTTTCATGGGGATTTGACCACTACATATTCTAGTGTTCCAGGAGTAAAATGAGATATGTTCTAGTATTCTTGTGACGTTTGGAAGCTGACGAATAAAGGATGAAAGTGAAAGCTCGTCTGTTTGGATTTTGATGGGATTTTGTGCAGTAAACAGCCCTTTTTATGTACCAGGTATAAAATATGTTGTTTTTTTGTGATTTTACGGAAAGCACAGAATTTTTTTTTTCTTCTTCTGTAAACGAATCCACTCATTCGTTTCAATTTACCGTTAACATTATCCAACCAAAAACATGTCATTAGTATTTATGTGCAGAACGTAGCTACACGAATAAGGCAGGATATGTTTCAGTGTTACACGATGACTAAAATGAGAGAAACTAAGATAAAAGTTTATGCACAGTAGTAACCATTTTTAGTTTAACTTAAATAACGCAGAGTTTGCTGGAATTTTGATTAACGTACTCCGCATGGTTCCAGAAGTACAATATGAAACGATTCAATTTAGAGCGATGTCTAACTGAGAAATTAAAATAAATGTGTGGGCAAAATATTATATATTTAAAGGCAAGTT
Organism: Vandiemenella viatica; assembly: GCA_031002005.1. Taxonomy (NCBI): domain Eukaryota; kingdom Metazoa; phylum Arthropoda; class Insecta; order Orthoptera; family Morabidae; genus Vandiemenella; species Vandiemenella viatica. The sequence continues at coordinate 343,049,975 of JARYHS010008074.1, read as the reverse complement.
ACTTCTCGCAGCCTCGGTGTTTGTTAGAACTGTTCAGTCTAAGTTAAAATTCTTCACAATAACGGATTTTTTCGAAATTGAAAGAGTCTTGTTAAAAGATGGAAAACGGGAATAGAGGCAGAAGTAGATTTCAATATCGATATTTATAACGACGGCGGGCAGATAAAAATAATAGATAATATTGGGCACCTTAAGTCGATAATACTGATTGTTTTCGGTTTTTGTGTATATTTACTAGATATATGATAAATTAGAATCAAGTAAGTAAATTAAAATCAAGTAATAAATCTGAGATAGTTTGGAACTGGGGACAAGGAACGGTAAGGAATTCGGCCATGGCCTTTTTTTGAAGGAAGCATCCCGGCATTCGCTTGGAGTGATTTTGGGGAAACCATGGAAAACCCAAATCTGGATTCGATCCCGCGTCCTCCCGAATGCGAGACCAGAACGTTAACCGTTCACGCACCACGCTCCGCAGCCTATCATAGGATCTACTTTTAAAACACTTCACGGTACGCACTTGTCAGCGTATGATTCTTTCGTCATAAAGTCAAGTGGCCGTATGACGTGAGCCACATCTTTGATTATAGTAAGCTCAACCGCTGACACCATAGTTGCTGCAATAATTAAAAAAATTAAAAAATTACATCAGTCATGTAGAGTGCAAGTTCAAAAACCTTTAAATTGTGTGAAACATTCAGTTCCAGCGAGTTTTTAAATCTAGGTACTTTGATTTCAATTTGTTTTATTTTTAAGCTTCTTGTATTTTCTCTATATATTTGACGATACTTCTGACATCTTTGATAACATTACATAGATCAGGAAATTTACTTATAGCATCCTCAGCAACCACATATGAACTAAACATGGCACATGTTTGCCTGCATCAAATGTCTCCCTGATAGGTTTAATCATGTTGGCACCGGAATCTGTTACGAAAGCCATAACTTCATCTGACTCAATAGTCCATTTATGTTACTGACAACTATTGGCCAATATACTCCCCAGTATGACTTTCATTTAATCCAAAGTGCATGCCATTCAGTAACTTCTCAATAACCAGCCCGTTCTGCTTTCAAGACAATGTCATAAGCAACCCGTAGCATACTGATTTTTTCTCCCTGAACACTTATGCCACATGGAAATTTTTCTTTTATTTCCGTTATTACTTCTTCTATATACAATTTGAATATTAACGGGGATAGACGACAACCTTGTCTCACACCCTTTTTAACTGATGCGTGTCTCTCGTCGTTCTCTACCTTTATTATAGCTACTTGATTCTTATATAGTCTATAAAGTATTCATCTATCTCGATATTTTACACCCGACGTCTTTAAAATTTTGAACATCTTGTCATAGCTAACATTATCAAAAGATTTTTCTAAATTAATAATCGCTAAATAAGTATCTTTTTTTCTTGATCCGCCCTTCAAGTAATAATCTTAAGCAAGAATTGCTTCCCCCGTATCACGAATTTTTCCTAAACCCAAAATGATCTTCACCTACTATTTCATGTATTACCCTTTCCATTCTTCTTATATTATGCTGGTCAGTTATTTGAAGCATGGGATGTTAGACTAATGGTGCGATAATTCTCACATTTGTCAGCTTGTGCTTTATTCGGAAGCGTGAAGATGATATTTTTATTAACAGTTGGAATTTCTCCTGTTTCATAACTATTTGATATCAGCTTTAATAATCTTTCGACTCCTTCTTCTCTTAGGGATTTAAGAAGTTCTGCAGGGATCACATCAATTCCAACTGCCTTATATGCTTCCAAGTCATTCAGAGCTCTATTAAATTCTGTTCCCAAAACAGGATCTCCTAAGTCATCAATGTTGACATCGCCTTACTTTTCCATTTCGCTATTGTTAAAGTCGTCCACATCATACAGTTTCTCAATGTATTCCTTCCATCTGTTAGCTCTATCGTCGGAGCGTTAAGAGGTTTCCCATCGACATCTTTTAATGTTTACACCTGTTTTCTTCATTTCTCCAAAATTCTGTTTGATCTTCCTGTATGCAACACCTACTTTACTTATGACCATTTCATTTTCTACTTCTTCACACTTTTCTTGTAGCCATTTTTCTTTTGCTTTTTTGCATTTCCTGTTTATTTGATTTCTAAATCGCCTGTATTGCTCTCTTCCTGTTTCATACTGAGCATTATTGTACCTTCTCCTCTGATCCATCTGCTCCAAAATTTCTTCTATGATCCAACATTTTCGGGCAGCTTGTTCCCTAAAGCCTAATGTTTTTTTACCAGCTTTCATTATTTCGGTCTTTAATGCATTCCATTCATCCTCAGCTGAGCTCCATTCAGAATTACTTCTTACACCTAAGTCTACCATTTCTGGAAATTTTTCTCTCTTGTTAGGTAGTTTCAGTTTATTCACTTCCAGTCTGTTCTACTAACATTGCTTCCTTATTCACTTGAATTTCAGCCGATACTTCATTGCTATCAAATTATGACCAGAGTCTATGTCTGCTCCCAGGTAAACTTTACAGTCTAGAACTTGAATCCTGAATCTCGGTTTGACCATAATATAATCTAGCTGATATTTTCCTGTATCCCATGGACGTTTCCAGCTGTATATCCTTCTTACATGGTTCTTAAACATTGTGTTTGCCACTACTAGCTTATATCTTTCACAAAATTCTAACAATCTGCTTCCTCGGTCAATTTTTTCTCATAGACAAAAAGAACCTTCAGTATTCCCCTCTTTTCCTTTTCCCACTATTGCATTTCAATCCCCCATGATTATTTAGATTTTCCTCCCCCTCCACATATTGGAATAATTCTTCAGTTTCGGCGTATATTTTCTCTAGTTCTTCGTCATCCTTCTGTGACGTTGTCATATACACTTGTACTAATGTGGTTGGGACGGGTTTAGTTTCTAACCTCATCAAAATAATACTGTCACTAAACTGTTCATAATAACTCCTACGTTTCGCTACTGTCTTATATATTACAAATCCTACACCAGTGACTCCATTGACAGCTTGTATGCTAATTATCTTGTGTTCCTCAGACCAGAAATCCTGTGCGTCCTTCCATTTAGTCTCACTAATCCCAACAACATTTAATTTAAGTTCCGTCTCTCTTGTTATGTTTTCTAACCTACCTGCCCTATTCATACTTCTAACATTCCACTCTCCAACTCGTAGAATGTTTCTATCCATTCTGATGACTCCTCCATGAGTATTTCCCACCCAGAGTTTCGAATGGGGGACTATTTTATCTCCGGAATATTTTACCCAGGAAGAAGCCATCATGATACGTATATGTAATTTGAGAGGATTACATGTCTTTGGGATACCCTTTGATTTTTTAATGCTGTGGTTTCCCGTTACCTTCTGCATCCCCATGGCGCTGATCTTTTCTGATTCATCCGCCTTTAGGGGCCGTTTCCAACCCCAAGGACAAGAGGGTGCCCGGTACCGCTCCCCGCTCTTCCGCCCTCCTTTCGGAGGCCGTTGGCATGCAGTGGGTGACTCCTTATACCGGGAATCATTCGGTCGTCAGAGCCTCGTATGTGCAAACAGGGTGCACCAAATGAAGGAGAGGTTGACATTTGGCTGGAAATGGCTGGCATAGTCTCTTCTAAATCCTTATACCCCCTACCATGTATATAAATTTCGATATTTTTGGTCCAATATTATCGATTTTAGTGGTTGACCGATATATTGTTGGAATCCTAGGTGTTTATTCTTCAGTAATTAATTCAACACCGCCATAGTCCATCCCAGTTGGAATCTGGTCTCGGCAATGTATGGTTTAGTCGAGTATCGTGTTCTTTGTGTACGAATATACTACGGAAAATAAACATCTTAACGTTGAATGAATCATAATACCGCACCATGCTGTATAACCTCGTGGCCAAATGTCATTTGAAAATAATAAAACTCTTCGATAGTTTCTATTCACTCTTACGAGTACTATCAAAGTAGGAAATTCTAGAGCTATGTTATTTATTCTCTGGGAAGATTCACACAAGATGCCGTGCTCCAGTCTCCCTTCCTCGACTCCCTACACACATCTGAAATTCCACTTCCATTCTCATAATCAATTGCTCTTTATGAAGATGACATCGCATACTGATCCTCCCAGAACAATACCACCTACATGAATTGCAAAGCCAATAGATAACTGACTATCCTACTACAATCGTTCTTTCGAAAATGGCACATCAAGCCGAATTAGATATCCGGCCACACCGATCACGTAAATATTCCCTCCGTACCAATTTAATTTACAAGATGCAACCGAAATGAAAATTCTTTGAAGTATATTGTGAATGCCCCCCCCCCCCAACTAATCTGTTTTTAACTTTTAATCATTGACTGATACCCCCCCCCCCCCCCTCAAATCGATTATTCAACCGTGGGAAAAAAACACTGCATCCGTTCACAAATAACGTTGAAGATAATTATAGTTTTAAGAAGTTTATTATGAATTTTAAATACCAATATAATTCCATTACTTCTTTAATTTTTTGGTTTATTGTAAATATTTTTACATTTACTCACTTTAATTACCATTTTTTGATGTTCAATTTACATGATGTGCTATTTATTGTGTTTATCAAAGTTGTTGAACCTTTTATTTCTTAAATTGTAATAAAAAACAAGGGAGCATAACCATCCATACCTGAAAAGGGCCATTAACACCAGGCGGACCCTTTACCTGAGAGTCTGAACCTGAAAGGTAATAAAAGGGTTGAAATGATATTACTAGAAACTAATATTCACCCTCGTATGCCCCGTTATTAAAAATCTATCGATAGATCACCAAACTCACAGGAAATTATAACTATTTAGTTTCAATTATACTAAAAAAATAATAAAAACTTTTAGTCCACACCGGCGAAGGCGCAGATATATATATATATTGTTGTAAAAACGATGCTATCATCAGTTTCTACTGACACCTCTTTGTGGCGTTTGACGTTAGATTTTTTTAATTTTGACTGAAAATTATCATCTTAAGTCGTTTAACTCATTTATCAAAGCAGTGACCTTATAGGATTTCTCATTGAGATAGCGACATTCTTAGAAATAAGGTGGTCAAAGTGTCCGTGCTTGTTACTCGGGTATACGACCTGCTGCATCTTGTTTTTTTTTTTTTTTAATAAATGCCTAGTGAGAGAAGTTAACAGCTGGTCTGGAAATTTGCAATATAATATAAATATAATTTTATTGACACATTAAAATATGTGGTTTCTCAATAAACTCAGCATTCTTGTTTTTAGAGTCAGCTATAAAATTTATGACTGTGTATTAAGTGTTAACGACGAAATGTAGTGGCTTCTCATTATAACTAATGCCTATTTTTCCTTACTTTTGTGACAAGATGTATGTTTTCCACATTGCGACTCAGATTTTTAAGAACCCTAAGTGCAACTATAAAACTTGTCCCATCTGGTACCGAAAGCAAGTAAGCAAGATCATTCAGTACAATTGCTACCAACATTGAGATTATTTTCAGCAAACTAAAAATTGGCTTCAGTACTCAGTTTAATGCAGTTAGGTCAATATTCTTCCAACTGTATTTATTTCGTAACTGATCTACGGGAGCTCTTTATTCGGTTTTATTTCTCGTGAGTTGTGACTCAAAGTTCATCCTTCTCGGATTCGTGGGTTTGGTCGGCCACGGCTTTCAATAATTCAGCTGTGGCCACCTAGCGGTCACCGCGGCGCGGCCGGTTCCACTCCAGACTTCGCTTCATTCCGCGCCGTTAATATTTGATCCGCACAGCGAGTCGGGTAGACACAGCACTTTTGTCTTCAGATTGTGTAGGACTACGGATCTCCTTCTTTCCCGAGAGACCAAGTCTCTATCTGAAAGACTATTTTTATTGTTTTTCAATAGCTGTGTAACATTTCTGTTGATTCAACTTTCGTACCAGTCACGTAAAGAAATCATTCACATTCCTAGTTCACTACATATTGACACATAGTCACGTCACGAGTTTTAAATTTTATAAAACGACATGTTTATGAGCTAGCAATAACGTGTGTGTGTGTGTGTTTAATGTTGTTTATTTTATTTGCGCAATGCTAACGCGTGTGTGTATAGCATAAATAATACTGAGAAACTGAAAATACAGTAATTGTTCAGGCTTACTTTAATAAACCTTAACAATCTGAATAAGTCTTCTTGGTATCTTTAGTTTACAAGCCTTGTCTCGCGTTTTCTCGATCTATGCAGCTGTCTAGAGGAGGTACTGGCAGATATTGAACTGTCTACAAGGAACGTAAGGATCACTCTGTACATTAGGGATTTATTTTGACATTCTGATTGGAAGTCACGGAAAATTAAATTTGTATAGCCACTGCGGAAACAGAAAAATGGATCCCGACAAATCCCAAGTACTGGAAATAACAACTCATTCGCCAGGTTTGGATATAAAAATTTGAACCTTATCACATTACCGGAACTAAAGTTTTATATTTATTTTTCTTCCGAGAATACTCGTACAAAAAAACTGCACACAGAATAAGACATACAACTGCCTGAAGCTAACAATTAATTGTTTTCTAGTCCCCTAACAGGAAAGTGATTCTGGCTTCATATTTAGGATGTGATATTGCTTACTCAGGCTACATCTATTATTGTTACTCATAAGACCTTTGCAAATACTAAGCAAATACACGTACAAATGAGAATATCCGCTTTATAAAAGGTGTAAAAGAAACTATATGTTTTAATTGCTTCCATAAGTTTTATTTTTGTTCCTTTTAATCTTCACGTTCATCTCGGCAAGTTATATCGGATATCACAGTTTAATGAGATATCCTGCGGTATAAAGATTTTCTGGTTTTTCTATAATAGAAATATATAAAATTTTCTACGTATAAAATTTCATAATTATTTTGTTCAAGTTGCTTTATATTGTTCTGACTCCTTACAGAGATACTACTGAGCCAAGTTTCTGAATGTTATTGTCCAGCCCTGGTATTCTGAAATACTCAGTCGCATCATACTATTGCCATTTCACGACTACCTGAAATCATCATGAGTGTATCATGAAGAGATCAGGGTCAATTTATTTCACATTCCTTGACTGAAATACTCTTCTTTCTCTAATAACATTTTAATGCATCATCCGTGATAAAAAAAAAAAATACATAAATATTACTGAAAATTATAAAACATGTTCAAAGCATCTTGAAGCCACCTTGAAATGTTATTATAATTGTGATAAAATATTTTTTTTCTGAACAAAATTTTACTTCTTTTTTCACGAACTTTCATTGCAATCGTAATATGTAATATAGCTACTCTCTCTTCACTTTGTGGTGTGACAGCGTCACCCACAATGAATATAATTAAATTATTATTAATTATATTCATAATTCCTTTTTTTTTTTTTATATTCAAATTTATTAATTATTTAATCTTGCAACGTGTAAAATTGTAAATAATGAGGGTTGTCTGGATAGGTTAAATGTATGTTTAAAACCAGGGCGGCCAAAGGTATATTTTATTGTAAATCAATTTTTCTGTAAACGCATGGCTCAGAAGGGCTGAATATCGAAGGCTAGAAACTGCCATTTCGGCGGTTGAGAGAGGAACAATGGAGCAGGCGAGGCGACTCGATGGCGCCGGGACAGCCCGGCTTGAGTCCCGTTCGAAATCGGGCGGTGACCTACCCCTACCCCGCTACTACCCCGAAGGCCACGTAGGAAACGCGCGAAGGAGACGGCGAATGCGACGCATGATATTAAACACGTGACGACGGAAATGTGTAGATAGCCAATCCTGAACATTTATTGGGGTCTACAATACTAATTCCGTGGAGTTCTTTTACATGTGGCGAGCAACTAGCCGAGGAAGAAGAAGGAGCCATTTTTAGACATCACTTCTGTCCAAGACGAGCTGATGAACGGACGTGACTTGGGTCCAAGACGAGCTGGTGAACAGACGTGTCAGCCGGCACGCTCTCTGATGATCATTGTGGTTGATCATTTCTTGCTTTGGGAAAGCGAGATGTCGAGTGGCATGCTTGCCATTATTTGGAAGTTATGCTAATAACGCGGCGTAGCCGCTTATTTAGCTTCCATTGCTGCAGTGGCATTGTGTTTGTCGCTCACCATCACGGCGATGATTCTATGGTAATGTACCAGAAACGACGGTCACTATTCAGTGGATTTTAACAGACTTATGTGCCCTTAAGCGACGCCTGGGTTAAGACTCTGCTCCCGCCACTTAAATTCTGAGCTAGCTGAATTTATATTTCGATTCAATTTTTTCTTAAGCATCTTGCTGTTTGTTAATTCAATTTTGATGCTTTTCATTCACTTTATACGGCGCCCCCTGGGATTTTCCTTTGTACAGTAAAATGTTAGCTTCAATTTGATGGCCTGTGTTGCCATGTTATTTCAATGTTAACTTTGCTGTTTTTATTACTTGTTTGAGATATTTCATTCAGTTTTGTTTGCTTACTCCGGCGAATTGTAAACGTCGGGTATTGCTTGTTTTTGCTGATCTAATTGTGTTTAACGTAACGTTAATTACTACCCGACCTTGTAAGGCCATAAGACTCAATAAATGAGGTTTTATTTTGTGTCTGAAATTCATGGTTCTAGTTAGTAACCTATTAGATCCCCTTATAGCATCATTATTATATGTAATTTTTCATTTTTCAGGAATTATTTTATAATTCCCCCCTCCCTTTTTTGGCAACTCACGTTTTTCTTAACGGTAGCCAACAAATGGCTCCCTTTACAATTGGCGCCCAATTGTAAAGGGACCCATTTGTTGGCTACCGTTAAGAAAAACGTGAGTTGCCAAAAAAGGGGAAGGGGAGAATTATTAAAAATCTAAAATAATTCCTGAAAATGAAAAATACATATAATAATGATGTTAAAAGGGGATCTAATAGGTTACTAACTAGAACCATGAATTTCAGACACAAAATAAAACCTCATTTATTGAGTCTTATGGCCTTACAAGGTCGGGTAGTAATTAACGTTACGTTAAACACAATTAGATCAGCAAAAACAAGCAATACCCGACGTTTACAATTCGCCGGAGTAAGCAAACAAAACTGAATGAAATATCTCAAACAAGTAATAAAAACAGCAAAGTTAACATTGAAATAACATGGCAACACAGGCCATCAAATTGAAGCTAACATTTTACTGTACAAAGGAAAATCCCAGGGGGCGCCGTATAAAGTGAATGAAAAGCATCAAAATTGAATTAACAAACAGCAAGATGCTTAAGAAAAAAATTGAATCGAAATATAAATTCAGCTAGCTCAGAATTTAAGTGGCGGGAGCAGAGTCTTAACCCAGGCGTCGCTTAAGGGCACATAAGTCTGTTAAAATCCACTGAATAGTGACCGTCGTTTCTGGTACATTACCATAGAATCATCGCCGTGATGGTGAGCGACAAACACAATGCCACTGCAGCAATGGAAGCTAAATAAGCGGCTACGACCGCGTTATTAGCATAACTTCCAAATAATGGCAAGCATGCCACTCGACATCTCGCTTTCCCAAAGCAAGAAATGATCAACCACAATGATCATCAGAGAGCGTGCCGGGCTGACACGTCTATTCACCAGCTCGTCTTGGACCCAAGTCACGTCCGTTCATCAGCTCGTCTTGGACAGAAGTCACGTCCGTTCATCAGCTCGTCTTGGACAGAAGTGATGTCTAAAAATGGCTCCTTCTTCTTCCTCGGCTAGTTGCTCGCCACATGTAAAAGAACTCCACGGAATTAGTATTGTAGACCCCAATAAATGTTCAGGATTGGCTATCTACACATTTCCGTCGTCACGTGTTTAATATCATGCGTCGCATTCGCCGTCTCCTTCGCGCGTTTCCTACGTGGCCTTCGGGGTAGTAGCGGGGTAGGGGTAGGTCACCGCCCGATTTCGAACGGGACTCAAGACGGGCTGTCCCGGCGCCATCGAGTCGCCTCGCCTGCTCCATTGTTCCTCTCTCAACCGCCGAAATGGCAGTTTCTAGCCTTCGATATTCAGCCCTTCTGAGCCATGCGTTTACAGAAAAATTGATTTACAATAAAATATACCTTTGGCCGCCCTGGTTTTAAACATACATTTAACCTATCCAGACAACCCTCATTATTTACAATTAATTACACGTTGCAAGACTAAATAATTAATAAATTTGAATATAACAAAAAAAGAATTATGAATATAATTAATAATAATTTAATTATATTCATAATTCCTTTTTTTTTTGATATTCAAATTTATTAATTATTTAGTCTTGCAACGTGTAATTAATTGTAAATAATGAGGGTTGTCTGGATAGGTTAAATGTATGTTTAAAACCAGGGCGGCCAAAGGTATATTTTATTGTAAATCAATTTTTCTGTAAACGCATGGCTCAGAAGGGCTGAATATCGAAGGCTAGAAACTGCCATTTCGGCGGTTGAGAGAGGAACAATGGAGCAGGCGAGGCGACTCGATGGCGCCGGGACAGCCCGGCTTGAGTCCCGTTCGAAATCGGGCGGTGACCTACCCCTACCCCGCTACTACCCCGAAGGCCACGTAGGAAACGCGCGAAGGAGGCGGCGAATGCGACGCATGATATTAAACACGTGACGACGGAAATGTGTAGATAGCCAATCCTGAACATTTATTGGGGTCTACAATACTAATTCCGTGGAGTTCTTTTACATGTGGCGAGCAACTAGCCGAGGAAGAAGAAGGAGCCATTTTAGACATCACTTCTGTCCAAGACGAGCTGATGAACGGACGTGACTTGGGTCCAAGACGAGCTGGTGAATAGACGTGTCTAGCCGGCACGCTCTCGACTGATGATCATTGTATGGTTGATCATTTCTTGCTTTGGGAAAGCGAGATGTTGAGTGGCGTGCTTGCCATTATTTGGAAGTTATGCTAATAACGCGGGCGTAGCCGCTTATTTAGCTTCCATTGCTGCAGTGGCATTGTGTTTGTCGCTCACCATCACGGCGATGATTCTATGGTAATGTACCAGAAACGACGGTCACTATTCAGTGGATTTTAACAGACTTATGTGCCCTTAAGCGACGCCTGGGTTAAGACTCTGCTCCCGCCACTTAAATTCTGAGCTAGCTGAATTTATATTTCGATTCAATTTTTTCTTAAGCATCTTGCTGTTTGTTAATTCAATTTCGATGCTTTTCATTCACTTTATACGGCGCCCCCTGGGATTTTTCTTTGTACAGTAAAATGTTAGCTTCAATTTGATGGCCTGCGTTGCCATGTTATTTCAATGTTAACTTTGCTGTTTTTATTTCTTGTTTGAGATATTTCATTCAGTTTTGTTTGCTTACTCCGGCGAATTGTAAACGTCGGGTATTGCTTGTTTTTGCTGATCTAATTGTGTTTAACGTAACGTTAATTACTACCCGACCTTGTAAGGCCATAAGACTCAATAAATGAGGTTTTATTTTGTGTCTGAAATTCATGGTTCTAGTTAGTAACCTATTAGATCCCCTTATAGCATCATATTATATGTATTTTCATTTTTCAGGAATTATTTAAGATTTTAATAATTCCCCCCTCCCTTTTTTGGCAACTCACGTTTTCTTAACGGTAGCCAACAAATGGTCTCTTTACAATTTAGAGAATAGTTTGGTGAATATCTCATATGGCCTCCACAGTAAGTTTAATAATTTGCTCGTACTCACTTCTGGCAATGCGGAATTAAATATATATATATAAAAGAATAATTGTTTATTTTTTTTCACAATCGTATGATCATTCTTAATCCTAGTCGTTGTAGTTTGTAACGCCACTGGAATTTCCTCCTTATATTGTAATGAACACTTAATTCTTCAATCTCAGATACCTAGTGTTTTATCCTTTTGTAGTTGTATTAAGAAATAAATAATTCGGAATGAAAAAGCTTCATTTCGCAAACCATCAATTTTTAATATTTTTTATCCACACAACGTGAAGTAGAATTTTAGCGTGTAACATTTATAATCATAACTATATGGAAAATTATGTTTACAGCAATAACCAACAATGTTAAACAAGCAAGCAACAATTAAATTAAATACGGAACCAACGCAAATTAACAAAGATGCAAAACAATCATGAAGAATATAATTAAATTTATTGAATCTCTGATCAGGTCGAAAAGTTAATTAGTGATGTTATTTTGATGTCAGTACTATCAAGACAATATATTCGTATTACATACATCGAAATGTAGTAACATTATCAACTGAAGCAGAAGCAATCGCTTGAAATACCAAAAGTCCGAAACATGCTTTAGTATACTTGTACTGGAAATTGCTTAAGAAACCTGTGATAGAACCATATAGTGTACATTTACCCGTATTTCCAATAATTACGTTATATTTTCAATATGTAATTTCAAAAAGAGAGTTTGTGGTGGTTGGTTCTAGAAAGAGCCAATACTTCTGACATTGAATGGTTTTTTTTTTTGTTTGTTTGTTTTTGTTTTTTTTTTGTTTTTTTTTTTACATTACGAAGCATCAGAATGATGTTAGCTAATAAATCATAAATTTATTTGTATTATAGACGCTGTATATGGTTTCTGTTGATGTGAATTAATAGTCACGAACCATTTAAGGGGTTGGTGAAAGTTTCTTCGTTTAATTCATTGTATATTCAGGTATGCAAGAAGTCTTTCTGGCTTGGTTTCGTTATTTATGGGAGACATCGCTAATTAACGTGGATATAGTCGGTTCATGTTGTTTGAGGTGATGAAACGTGCGGAGAAATGCAAATTCGTTTGAAGGATTAGTGAGTCAGATTAACTTCAAACTCGCGAGCTCTTTACAAGTGCAACGAGTTACATTTTTAACCTCTGTGTGATGTCTACAAATGATTTCATTAGCTTTTCCTCCTAGGCGCCTCGGAGAAAGGCTGAGCGAATGTTATAATGTGTCATTGAAGTTAAAAACTGTTTTAAATTATTTGTTTAGTTCTCAACTAGAACCTGATTCTTTGAAAACAGTGAAGTCACATTAAGTTATTGAAAGATATTTTGTTCTTAAGTATCAATAAATGTGTTCTTTATTGCCTTTCTTATGGTTAAGGAAAATATATAAAAACTGCGTGACTTTATCTCAGACTTTCATACATACGCTGCTATAAATGTCAGCAACCATAGTAAAACCACTTCCCCACAGCCTTGTTCGGTGGCAGGACTAACAGCAACAAATATATGCCTGCCATGACTTGTTACATTATGTGTGAAAAACAAATTTACGAGGAGCAAACTGTGACCAGCTAACTATAAAGACTCAGTTACGCCAACAGCAGTAAATTGATTTGCCACAAATAACCAGGCTTTCCCAGCGTTAGTCGTTGCCTTAATAACCCACACAACGAATAAGCACCTTAATTTTGCGGTAAATGTTCGCACGCATGAACCTACGAGACTTTCGAATAAGCAAATAGGTTTTTCTTTTGGATCTGCGGAAATGCGACTTGGCTAAATATCTTAATTTCACACATTATTCATTTTCATAATTTCTTCTCATTTCCTGCATCGCGTGCGGAACATAATAATAACTAACAGTATATACACAAGCTATTCGTATCTGCTTTATTACTATTTTTTTTTAAATGTCATTTGAAAGAGACTATATGTTGTTAGAATTTCTGTTCGTCAGTCTAATAAATACTGTTTACTGTGGAAATCTTTCCTTTTAAACAAGCAGTAAGAACTTTCAAGGATGTCTGTTGATGCTTCGTAGCTTTAGGCCTCATCGACGTCTAGGTAATTAGAGGCGGGATGGGATTGGAAACAAGGAACGGGAAGGAATTCTGACATGGCCCTTTGAAGGAAGTATCCAGGCATTCGCCTGGAGTGATTTGTATAATCCATGGAAAATTCAAATCTGGATGCACGGACGGAGATTCGAACCCGCGTCCTCCCAGATGCGAGGCCAGAGAGTTACTGCTCACCCACCACGCTCGGTGTCTGTTGATGCCATGTCATAATCAATCGGAAAACTGCATGTGGCGTTATCAGTCACAATCAAAACAATTCCTCACCTATAGTAGTCAAACCAGAGTGAACAGCAATATCTTTCCACCTTTCTCTCCGCTTTCCTTTACAGTTAGCAGTATAGAGCGCATCCCCTGACATAACATGTTTGGCATATTGCAGGTGTGACCTTCCTCGTCGTTCTCGACCTCCCACTATCACCGTCAGGAATGTTTTACGGCAAAGTAGGTGGTACGTCAGAAGGCCTCCTCTCGTCTGAACGTGACACCACAAGATCAGTGATTTACGAGTCCTATAAAATCCACTTTGTTAGTCGCTAGCCCAAAAGCCCGTCAAAAATGACGGGTTTAACGGAGAGTTATGGTAATTTATTTCTCTGCAATTTCTTAACTAAACAGAATTGTTATAAAATAAAACTCATTGTAATTTATCGTTCCTTGTGTTGTAGCAAAATGCTTCAAGTGTCAACTTGGTCCAGGTTGCATTTCATCCTAACCACAATCTCCTCTAATATTGCCGCTAGGAAAACAAAGCCTCAATCACACGCGAATTAATATATTCCCTGTATCGCATGTCAGTGCCATCATGCATCGCGATATAAACTTGATTCCAAATCTTGAAAGGTTATTAAACCTTTCTTTCTTATTACGTGTGGTGAAGATCGATGTTTTAAAGGCTGGACAGCTTACATCGGCTGAAATAATTACACCAGTGGAAACGAAGGATGCTAAAAATAAATCTTAACAACTTACGTTATGCCACGTAATATTTAACTGTGGTTTAGGCCACATATATCGCGATCAATTTGGAACTTCTTTCATTCAAACCATGTAATGATTTCAGTAGAAAAAAATGTTAATGAATATGCCAATTTAAACGAAATACATACTTTTCTTTCAGTGTTCTGATTATTCAGTTCTTAGCAATTGCTTAACTAAATCGAATTGTTATAAAATAAAATTCAATGTAATTCCTCGTTCCTTGCGCAGTAGCAAAGGGTTTCCGTTTCCATCTGGGTCCATGTTTTATTTCCACCTAACCACATATTACGCTAAACTTGCCACCAGAAAAACAATACTTCAATCTACGCATATTAAACATGTACTGTATCGCATTTTAATTGGCAATAATGCATCACGATATAAATTTGATCAAAAATATTCCAGGGTTTTAACACTTTCCTTTTTTTTGGTCCTTGATTCAAACCGATATTACAACGTATGAATGGATGACACAGTTAGATGTTACTGAAATAATAGCCTCAGTAATATTGCTCAGTGAAAACAAAGTAAATTAAAATAAATCTTATAAACTTAAACATAAACATGTAATATTTGCTTTAATTGTAGTGTAGTCTGCACAGATCGCGATCAGTGTACAACTACTTCCGTTCAAACGAATTAATAATTTCAATAATGGGACACAATTTAAATTATTTTGAAAAAAAAGCCAAATTAGTCATGCACTCTGATGTAACGTCAAAAGTCAGTTGTAATTCCGATCCATGTTAAGTATCAATCTACTCAAAACTTTCGCTAACATTGATGCTCGAAAATTAAAACTTTTATCTTACATATTTAAGCACAAAGAATTAAAGGAATACTTCTTTCTATATATAAAAATAATAATACGTAAATATAAGCATCTAATGATTTATATGCCGATTTAAACGCAATACATACTTTTATTCCAGTGTTCTGTCATTAATGTATTCGCGGATCGTGACGTCATAGCGCGAGGTCTTAGAGTGACGTCATGGCGTGATAGATGACATCACAGATGACCTAAAACTTGGGTTTTATAAGTATATATTATGACCCTCCTCTACATTATTCTACAATACCAGTTTTCTAGAGCTTCGACCTTTCTCTTCTACTCATTACAAGCCACCACTCCATACATTAGCGGCCATCAGTCATTCCTGAATAAAAAACTTTGTAAATTAATCTCTAGAAACCAACTCTTCACAGATCAAAATTTTAATATTGCTACGGTGAATACTAATGCGAGGAATAAGCTCCTAGTGCCCCGCTCTTGTACTGAAATTTCAGTTCGGCGTAACTAACAGAAAATAAACTTTTTTCATGAAGAGAATATACTAAATTCGTAGATTCTTTTTTACGTATTTCAGTCCAAGCAAATTTCGTTTTCCGATTTATCAGTGCCCAATAGCTGGAACAGAAAGATACATTTACTGTCTATTTACTGACCACATAAACACCAAGAAATGAATGAAACCAGGCTATAGTGAAGAATTACGAATACTGTTGCTAGAATCAAGGTTTCATAACAATGAATAGCTAGCAGATACAAGGAAACGCATTGCGGATTCCTTAGTACAATCATCTAAAATCTACGATTACATAACTACATCTGTGAGCCTGAAAGAGGTTACTTACCCCTCCTCCACCTCTATGAGCTAATTGAATCTTAAATTGTCTCCGTTCGTCTGAAATACCTTTCTCTTACGGGCAATAACATCGCTGCTAAATTTTCTGTGGCAACGATTGAGCCACAAAGCAATCTTTCCGGTATCACGGTAGGAAACTTTCAGTCACAAGATGTGAAAAATCCTGAAATTAGACCTCTAAATGCAGGCATTTAGCATCTGTTACATGTTCGTTCAGTATGATGTAATGGACAATCTGTGGTCATAGCACTCCGACCCTCTCAGAGAAGGGAACAACCTACACTCCAGCTCCATTTCTGCACGCGTAAGATAATTGCCGTATCACGGCAGGTGAGCAAAAATCTCGCAAACAATGGTTCAGAACTAGATGTCTCAAGCGATCGCTTCCATTGTATTCATTTGATCTCAAATAAAAGTCTTCTGTGTTGCATGTGAAAGGATTTGTCGTATTATTTTACACTTACCGTACTTAAACACCAGCATAACAACGACAGGAATTGTTAATTGTGCCTACTACATTGTTAATGGGTTTTAAAAATGTTTGTAATATTTTGTATCAATTAACTTAGAAATTTGATGTAAGTAAAACTAAATCTAGTAACTAAATAAGGAAAAATCGACCGAGCTTGGCGGGTGTTTGATAACGCTCTACCCTCGCATTCGGGAGGACGAGGGTTCGAATTTCCGATAGGACACCCAAATTTGGGTTTTCCATGGTTTTCAAAAATCACTCCAGATAAATGCCGGGATTTTCATTCGAAAGGCCGCTGCTGTATTCCTTTCCGTTACCAGCCCTCAGTTCTTTCCTGCCTCTAATCACCTAGACGTTAATCAGTCATAAAGCCAGAAGTAGGAAAAAAAGGAAGAACTAAAGCAAGTAGATTCTTTTCGGTCCCAATGTTGTAGCTCATTGCCAATGAACTCAAAAGAACTGAGGCAGCGTAAGAACCAAGTACACACCAGCTGACGCAATTACATATATGTTAACGTTTGGTAAAAAAAAAAAAAAAGTCATGTGTTGACACGCTATTACTCATCTCCACAAAAATATAAATTATGCGTATATACTTTCATTATAGCTGCACTTTGTTCTATTAGCCTAGTTTAATACGTTACCAGGCTGGAATTTGTAATGAAATTCAGTGCTGGCTTGACTGTAAGCTATTCATGAGGGTGGAGCCTAAGGTTCTAGGTCGCTCAGCATGATATATTCTCCGCTGGACGGATTTTATGGTGGCCATAAATCACGCTCCGGAGAGTGGTGCCTGTCGGTGCAGCCGCCACTTTGCGTGTCGTGCCCGTCCATGCACCCGGCGCGGCGCCTCTGGTCGCCGGCCGTGCCCTATCGCCCGCATCTACTCCGTTCTGTTCTCATTAAAAGAATTAATTAACCGGCAGGCCGCCTTATCCCTGGCCATCCCCTATGCAGCCACCAAGACCTCTCCGCGACACTCTAGCCCCTTTGCGCTCTTCACTAGGGGAATGGAATGCGCCACGCAGTACAGGACTGTTGTTTTGTACAAGAAAAGCAGGTCGCGTATAGCATTACTTCCGCTCTGACTTCCTAGAAAAAAGGCACTTTCTAATACTCTTTTTGGTTAATTATGACACAGTTTTCCCATTGCGACTAAAAACATAAGTGTGAACGAGCGGTAACATTAAAATCACATGATTCATGGTAGGACTACTCGCTCAATAAGGTATCATAAATCTCCCCTGACCTCCTTTCTTATCTTTTTTTTTAACAGCTTGACGTCTCTTAACAGCGAGTTCTTTAGAGACGGGAAAGGGTGGGGGGCAAGGAATGGGAAGGAATTCAGCCTTTTGAAGGAAGCATTCCGGCATTTGCCTGGAGTGATTTGGGAAACCATGGAAAACCCAAATCTGGATTTCCGGACGGGGATTCGAACCACCCCTTTGTTATCGATAAAGTTGTGAGCCCTATCAACGCCTCATTGGCATTTTAAACGGACAAAGTAATTTGCATAAATATCACTGATATTAAAGCTCCTTCAGTTCAGAAGTTTATTTTCTTAATTCGTACTGGATTTAAAACAGAATTTTGAAGATAACATAGTGAACTTCTTACACTCAAACTTCCTCAGCTCGGTCCTCCTACCATATTTCACTTTACCTGGTTGAAGTAACGCTAAAAACATAAGCTAGCCATCTCGTAGTTTCGTAATATCTATCGAGCGTCAGTTATTAGGTGTTACATCTGTAATCTTGAGAACAAATGACATGCTAGCTACTGAATAGCGAAGTACCAGAATCGCAAACAGGTTTTCAGCTCTGAATATGCATTTAAGTGCAAAAAAATGAAAATTTGGTACTTATTTGAGCACATGTATTGTTGTTACTAAATTTCAGTTTGATAATACCAGGAGTATTTCACTTGTGATGTAACATGTAAAGAAACGTTTCTAATAAACATTACAACTGTGTAGGTCTACTTATTATCAAGCAAGCAATGTACGAGGAGAAATCTTGCCATGCAAATTTAATTAGGATTTTATAAATGTCATAAACTGTTTGTTTATCTCGTTGTTCATGTGTGCGTTACCTCGCTTTTATATTTTTAAAAAATAAAAAATAAAAATAAAAAACAGCATTTGAGATTAGTATTGGGAAAAATCATTCTAACGTCTTCAGAGTCATCGCCTCGCATTTGAACTAGAAGTATTCGATTGCACCTCGCTGTACTAACAACACCACTTACGACGATATTTTCTATCATATCGAATTTTATTAAAATCTGATAAATCCACCGATTTTATTGTAAGAGCAGCAGAAAATAACGTCTCGAAATTCTACTGTAAATATTTATTTAATTACCAACCATCGTTTAAGAGGGCCTTTTTTTAACGCTGATTGAATGGCCTTACTTTACTTCCAAGATAATAAAAAAAATAACGACGTCATTTCGTGTCAGTGATGTCTATTCCCGCTGCCCCCTCCCTTCAATATTTTGTTAAATAACTTTCTTTATAAGCATGTTTCGTTCATAAAATGTGTGTTGCATTATTAGAAGAGTTCATATCGTGGTTGGTCACTACAGGTATAAAGTCGTCCACGTTGTTCCCTTCATGAAACTTTATATTAAAAACTTATAGGTCAGATTTAAAGCAATCGTTCATGATGGAAGTGTCAATATATTCATTACAAAATACATTTTAACCATCTCCTTCTGTTTTCCTAACTACTTCCTCCAATTGGCCACACCTTCAATTAACGAAACAAGCAACCCAGTATTTCTGTAGAACATGACGACTAATCGTACCTCTAATTTCTTTATATTCTCTCACACATGTCACTAAGTGCTCATGATTACTAGAGCGTGTCATTTCATACTTATTGGGACTATATCCCTCGGTAGGACTTCTGTGCATCTTCTTTTTTTGTTGCCCTCCATGTATCCAACTTCACTACCGTAAAGTTCAGTGCTCCCTTCTCCCTCTCCTCTTCTCCCTCCTCCACACATGCAAATCCTTTCTACCTAAGTTTAGAAAACTACAGATAAAGTCTCACAATTTTTTTTTACAAAGTACAATATTTAATCCAGCATTATATACTTATCTTCTTATCGTTGTTTTTTAGGATACTAATGAAACCGTCGGTCCACTTGATGCTGATACCATACCAGTTACAAACTAAAATCGGCTCCCACTAATAATTCACTGCCTTTTTCTACACAGCGCGATGCAGCAATAGTACATCCAAAAGTTCTTACTTATTCCTACGACATTAATTAATAAACTTATTTAGCATTAAAGTTGTAGCAGGATGATCAAAGTGGCTCACGCTGTGAAATTTTAATTATGAAATACTAGCAATGGATAATAGTGTTAGGAATATTTGTTTGTGTGAAGTTTCGGGACAGTAGCTAGCTGGATGTGCGAGGAACAACTCAGTGGTCACTTAAAGGAGTTTTATACCTGGAGACTCCAAACGATAGATGGGCCTCTCCCAGGATAATAATAGGCAAGCTTCTGTTTGGCAGAATGGCAGCGTTTTTCCTAGGGTGTCTCCAGTTAGAGGGATGAAAGTGTCGTGGGAATAACAAGACGACATCAGTGGCTCGAGCATTGACTCCCACTACGGATAATTATCAAACTGGAGGTCACCGAAGAGTCACGATGTGTAGCGGTTCTTTGCAAAAAGGTCAGAAAGAACTCCAGACAGTAAAATTGCCTGCTGAGGAATAGGATTTCTTAGCAGCCCATCAAAGATGTAAAAATATTCCCATCATCTAAAGTTCTGTGAATTTCTTCGCAAGGCGCCGTAAATGACGGAGAGGGGCGTGTCTTCATCCAAGATGGAGGGAAAAGAATCGAGGAGCCGGGCGATCAAAGAGAATTAGGGGTCACAAGTTCTCAGCTCTCGAGCAGAGATGACGCAGCTTAACGTGAGTGGAGGGTGTAGTACTATCCGACTGTGTATCTGCAGAGCTACTCACAAGCGACTGGCAGCTTCAGCTTGATGTAAGCTAGTTGATACATCATAACCGCTGCTGCTGCTACACTCATCGCATCAGATTGTAATTCGTTTCTACGAACAAACAGCGTGTGCATCATTATTTCTTTGAGTACTTGCCCTGTAAGGGTCTTGGTGGGGGAACCTGCCTGATTAAGCGAGTCTCCTCCTAAATATTAACTGAGCTGTTACAAGAGCATTTAGTGCAAAAAGACGAATTATTTTATATAGGACTTTCGTTCATTCAATTTGGCGAATGCCAATTTTGAAGCATTCTGGCACCCTTATAATTCGTGCATGTTTAACCTGTTTAACACAGCATCATTGGCAAAGATCGTTCTCAGTTTGTAAGAGGTCGAAATTGATCTATCACTTCCAGCAATTTGTTACAGTCAGCTGCAGTATTTTCAGTATGTTTATTTCCTGTCTATGAATCATATTCTGTTACATATTTTCATTTGTTGACTTATTATAAGACTAGGCACTGCTTTATTGAAATTTTAACACGATCGCGTATTCATACTAACTGTAAATATGTCTCTGTCTGCAAGCCTTACGAGTAACAAATAAATGTCAATATTTAACAGTTTCAATGGTAAAAGATTAAACGGTAGCTTTAACACTCTTTCCTGCAGCAGTAAAGAATTTCACATTCACTTTAGATATTTAAAATTAAATATGAAAATTAACATATTAATTAATTTCATAAACAGTGATGGAAGTCAGTTTATATAAAAACCGTAAATAGCAGGATTAACTTAGACCAATCAACCAAACACTACTTAGTCCGTCTCTTTTTGTTGGTGCAGTTATTTTTTTATTTCATTTGATCGACTTTAATCTTGATTCTTTGTTAAAAGTAACTGCAGTTTCTTCTTATATACCTAATGTCATGTCCAGGCATATGTATCATTTTAGCTCTGTTTACTGTTAATCCGACCCTTAGTATCAGAAATTTTTTTTTGTCATCCAGTAATTTCTTTCTATTATTGCATATATTGGTTTGCGTGATGAAATAAATCAAAATCTATGTGTCCTAAAATGTGAATAAACAAAAAGTTTGATTTCTTTTCTTCATCTTCTCTTATAAATTATCGTTTTGTCTTGATAATTCAGGCAATGCGAGCTTTTAAACTAATAAGATCTTGTACTGCTTAAGATCGATAACAGCTTGATGCTGTGATGTATGAGGAAGCGTAGATGAAATGTTAGTACACGTTATGAATAACTGTGTCGGTGGATATAAGATACATGAAATAAATGGAATTTCTGTACCATATGTTAGAAAGAAGCGGTAACAAATCCTGGGACAAAATTATTCTCTCTATTCATCCCTCTAAGTGGGGTTACCTCTATAGATTTATTGGAAATTACATAATAAAACGACGGACTATCGGTAACGCAAATTTTGAGTAATGGTTACATTGTTCTATCTTGGAAGTTCGTCCTTCATTACATTAATTATTGAATGAAAATGGCGAAAATACAATTTTCGGAAGCCTGGATATTGCTCTTACAGACATACACGTACTTCTTAATGGGGAAATTACTGCAAAATATATTCAGTGATTTATATGAAAAAATAACTGGATTTGGAAGATAGGAGGGGTGTGAATGGAGTGCTGGGCTTTACATCGCCTGCATTTCTGATGAGACTTGAATGGATATTGTTAGAAGAATGAGGAGAAGTGCATGGAAGGGACACGTAGAGCATACCACAAACTGGTACTTTTTTTTCAGAAATAAGGGAGTGATAAAGTATTCTTTTGCACGTCAGCAATTTGAATAGGAAAGTGATGAAAAATTTACCAAAAACGCTTAAATAGTCTAAAATTTATAAGGTGCAAAAGTAGGTACGTGGGGAAATATTACTCGAAGAATTTAAGAGAAGAAAGCAAGATCGGAAAAAAGTGTATGGGGAAATTACCACCTCCATCGCTATTATATTATATTAAATAAAAGCTACCTTCATTACCTTACAATCTGACATCATTAATATGGAACAAATTTCGATCGAAACGGATCTATCAACTAAGTAACAACACTTCTATAATTGTTTGCCTCATCGGATAATATGCGGCATGCTTTTATCCTACTTTACACAGAGAAGTTAGTGAATTTCTACACAGCAAAATCGCCTTGTTCAACAATAGAACGTGAAATTTTATGTAGTGACGTCCAAGAGATGTTATCAGCTAAACAACACCTTATAACTTGAATATTCACACCTGTTATATTCAGTACCAGAAAAAACATCATAAATTTTTAAAATGAGACTTGATTTAAGAAATAGAATTCAAATATTGATGAGTAGATTGACCAGCAAAAACATTATTACTTCAGAAGTACACCCCTGTTTCAAACTGCAGTGAATTCAGTGTATGTAAAACTCAGGTTTATTTCTAAGAGAACCAAGTAGTACAAAACAACAAATTGAAATGCCTTTCAATAGGGATTTTAAAAATTACTAATTTCATTTTTTATCCAAAGGGTAAAAAAGGCAACTAAATATCGTTTTAACTCTCACAAACTAATATACATTATGCTTTTTATTTCAGCACTGAAAATCACCAACATATGCAAGAAGATATCATCTGATTTTAAATTGCTGGATTTTCATGGATGATTTACTTTACCTCAGGATACAACAAAATAACGTTGATAATCATGTGGGAGGAGGTACTATATTTGTAGAAGAAATGGTATTTCACATTTTATGATTTCTTAGTTTGTTAGCAGACGTTACTTGTCTAGGGAATACAAGTGTTAGTAGATGGGAAATATGCGACTGACGTCGTTGTTCAGGCTTTGGGGCGCCTCCACTGTGTAACTGAAGAGAAGAAATGTAACGAATACGATACTATGGACAGTTAAGGACAGCATGCGACAAGGAGAACAATTTTACGAAACCATCTGAGATACTTTGTGACGAGAAAGTAACTAATTTAATTTAATTGCAATGAAGCACAGGCTCCGGTGGCAATTTCCCTACACCCCCATCTTCCCCATATCCTGCAGCCATCTACATTTGGCCTCTACAATTTTATCTTTAAATTCTTTAAACGTTTTAGGTAAATTATTCATCATTTCTCTTGGTAACTCATTCCAATCCCTGACACCATTACCTAAAAAAGAGAATCTTCCCACACCCTTGTGCCTGAAATCGAGTGCCAGCTAGTGGTCATGGTCATCTTTTCCTTTCCATGCACTTTTCATACCTACTCCAATATCTTTCCATGACTCATCGCCAGTATACAATCCTCTATCGTTTTGATTCTTTTATATAGCATTATGTCATCTGCAAACAATCTAATTTCAGATAGTAAACAATCCACACAATTATTCATTAGAATAATGAATAGCAATGGGCCCAATACACTACCCTGCGGCACTCCCATTTTTACTTCCACTTCTTTTGATACTACATTTCCTACCCTAACTTTCTGTTTTCTACCTTTTAAAAGTTCTTCTACTCAGCAAATCACTTTCTCATCCGCTCAAATAGTTTTTACCTTATTTACTACCATTTTATGGCTCACCCGTTCAAACGCGTTTGACAGATCTAGTGCTACATTATCAATTTGGCCTTCCTTGTCCATTTCATCTGAAATATCTTGCATATATCCCACCAACTGAGATTCGCATGAATATCCTTGCGTAAACCCATGTTGCCAGCTTGAAAACCACTTACGTTCCTCACATATATTTCTGATATGGTTGCGTATAATACGATACCAGAATTACGTAATCCGTAATGATACTTACCTGCAGTTGAAAGAATTTTTCGTGTACATCTGTTATAATTCAATGAAAATTATAAAAGTAGTCATTGTATCCCATAGAACATTGTCTAAGAGTTTGCTATAAGCGATCATCTTCGATAGAACCTCAACCACATAATCCCAGTTCTGCGCACCGTGCCAGCTTTCACGTGTTCCAGATTTTACATGTGCCAAAGATTTCGAGTGTAACAACAAATATATTGTTTCACTATACGTAACAAGAATTTTTTTTTTTTTTAGAAAATATGAAAATGTATTTCATCCACTTAAATATAATTCTTTTACTTATGTTTCCAACGTCAGACCAGTACATAGAAATTTCATTTATCCCTCTTTGTCCGTCGCTGAATTTATTTCGATACTCACGCTGTAAATCAAATCACTATTAACAAAAATTCATACCACAAGAACGTTAAAAATAAACTCCTTTGTCTTTATTACAATCTCAGTATTAAATAAAACATCTTCTACTTATTTTATATCTTCTATTTTCCACATAACAACTAATTATCAATTACAAATTAATATTTTATTACCTTTACTCTAATTTCTCTGCCCTCAGGCTAGTATTTTCCAAATACTAATCCCGCCAGGATTCTTCGCGGCCTTTCTCTTTCACCTCTTCTCTCAATACATTTTTTCTTCAAACAAATTCATCCTCTTCCAACAAAACGTTTTCTTAGACTCCTTTTTCAACTGTTCTTTATTCGCCAAAGATCTCGTAAATTTGTCTTTACATTCTGTGTCCTTCGAACTTATAAATTCAATGTTAGTATTTACAATTACAAACACTAAATAAAAAACAACTTTACTGATGTTAAAATCACAAAAGGTGAGGTTGTGTACCTCACACCTTCTCGTGCAATTGTGAAATGTAGCAGGTTCTATTAGTGTTGCTTTTCACTGCTTCTGGCATCGTGTGTTGAATGTTTCCATCGATTTAACATTTGCGCGAAGCGGTGGCTTTGCTTTGATCTTTGAAATGGATGATTCACCTGGAATCGATGTATTCTAATGAAGTTTGCTAATATTTATTTTGAAACTAGTTTTAACACTGTACTTGGGTATTGTTTACTTTTTTTTTTTTTCCTGACAGTAATTTTCGTCAAAACTATTGCTTCATTTACTGTGCTGTATATTGTTTTAGACATAGGCATGCTGTATAATACACCTTAACGGAATATATTTTAATTCTGTTTGCTGTTAACTAATAGGCCTAAAACAAATACAACACATTGTTTACGGTACCTCGAAGTATCTTAATGAAAAAAAAACTTTTGTTTGCGCCGAAATCAGAGTAAGCTTAATTTCTTGGTATATTTGCATCCGTTATCACTTTTATATTGGTTCAGACACGTAAATTTTTTCAATATTATGACTGCACGATTCGTATTGATTTCTAATCAAACATGATGTTCGCTTTGGCATACTACTACCTAAACGATATGAATATATTCTACATCAAAAAATTTAGCTAGCAGTTCAAAGCCAGTAAATAATCTCACTGAGATGGTTATTCATCTCTTCTGGAAACTGAAAAGAGACTGGAGGCAAACTCTTGACATATACACCAGTACCAAATTTACAAATAGCATCATAGAAGAAAGAAGTATCTCATCTAAGTATATTGTTCTGTTACCTTATATTAGAAAACAAATTCAAAATAACGCTTAGACTTATTGAGAAAAATTATTATTTGGCTTAAAACAAGAAATGCAGATAATCACTAATTTAAAATGAGGTCTATGTAAATCCCCCGTATTCCAATTAATGGATATCGAATGTGGACAGTTATAAGGAAATTTAACTGGTCTTTAAAAGCTAAAAATATTAATTTTTAGGATAGACAAGATGGCAACCCTCCATCCACCTATTCATCCTATTGTAATTTAATGATTCAATTTTTATAGCTTCATAAAATGATCAAAATTGAATTATTATAGTACCAAACCCATATTTCCGGCGCTTTTTCATCAGCTGCGATGCAATTTGATAATATAGATACGTTTACAAATACGAAAAAAATCGTTTTCAGGATGTTTCAGAAAAAAACCAGAGGATATTTTTTTCTGCCACATTGAGTTTGGTGACGTTCAAACAGTATGAAGGGCTAGATAATTTTTAGTTTGTTTTGAATTTCAGGAGATATAGGCTTCAAATGTTCAAAATGGCTCTCCCCCTCTAATATTTCCACTTAAAAATTCTGTGTAATGGCGCTTAGTAACAACTTTAAATGATATTTGTTTTGGCTATAATTTATAATTTAGCCCAGTGAGTTAGCAGTAACGCTTGGGCCTAGTATTGTGGGAGGGAGGGGGGGGGGACGAGGTTTCAAATCTCCTTCCGGCAATCCAGATGTGGGTTTTCCATAGTTTCCCGAAATCACTCGAGGCGAATGCTGGGATGGTTCTTCAAATGACAGTAGCAAAATTCCTTCTCTCTCCTTATCGTCACACTTCTCCCGCCTCAACAACCTTCCGACGAAGCACAAAACGCAAGGAAACAAATGGGTCAGATTTGGTCCATGATGGATTGGTGGAATTCAGCGACCGTGATATTAAATTTGGGTTGATATGAAAGACAGCGGCCAGTCACAATTTGTTTTATTTTGTTTACTCAACCACTACCGGTTTCGAGCAAACAATGCTCATCATGCGATGGTTTGCATTTATTGTTTATTAGGTTAGCCATTATCAACCCAAAATTAAGATTACTCTCATTTAAGAATGAAAGCTACATTTCTGTTATTGTAGGAATCATAAACACGCTCGCAATTTGCATCTGCATATCTTGAGGCATAATAAATGCAAACCATCTGATGATGAGCATTGTTTTCTCGAAACCGGTAGTGGCTGAATAAACAAAATAAAACAAATTGTGACTGGCCGCTGTCTTCCATATCAACCCAAAAATGGATAAGAGTTAAAATTGTCACATTATTCTATGTCCAACATCCCGCCTCTAATGCAGTTGCATTTATTTTAATAAGATTTCGTGGGAATATATTTTTAATGGCTGCAAAACAGATTCGTAGATAAATGGTCGCAAAGAATGTATCTGGGCTTCCTCTTTTTCCTTTCAAAATAAAAGGTGGTAACGTTCAAGTAATATACAGAAGTACAACTAATGTCAGTGTATTTCGCGAAATATGAGTTTATTTTTTTTTAGTTAATGTACGGCATAATTACAAGTTCTTGTTTAGTTTCTTATTTTATATTTCTTGACATCATTCAAGTCACCGTATCACGTCCCTTTTTATTAAAGATTGAGCAGGACATCAACATTATATAATATGAAAGTTATGGTACTTTAGGGTAAGCGTGAATGGTGGATGTTTTCAATTTAGCTGTTAAATCAAAAAATCTGAACTTAACTCAAATATATGAAAAAGATTATAACTGAAATTTGATTATGAAAATTTTGCTAATATTTTGTGACACGCATTTATTGCATTCCTTTTAAAAGAAAAATCCAGTATGGCGTTCAGGCTGAGCTACAAAATGAAGGAATACAGGAAAAAATCAATCTTTGATATCTTTTCTCCTTATTACATTTATTTTTGTAACTATGTTGCCTCAAGTTTTGATTTAATAATTGCAAAGGATATAGTTTTTCCGTACTTTGTTTTTTATAAACATGATATACCCTAAGTACGTATTTATAAACCCATTGACCTTTCTGCCGAATACATGTTGACTGCAGCGTTTACTACGTCTTGCCAAAATACTGCATTTGAAGCTAGTTTTTTGTTCTTAAAAATTTCTGAAAAAGTACCATTACGCATAAATAAAAAACCTGAAAAAGATTTCTATATTAACAATGTTTCAGCGATGAAGAGACACCGAGCATAAACATGTGTTGAGATGTAAATCACATATCTATAATATTTTCTAGTCAGTTGTTTCATCAAAATATTCTTTGGCGTTATTTTCTATAAAAGTTTCTACTCTCTGGTGTAGTTATTACACAAAAGATTTGACCATTGAAACTGGACATAAATAACTACATAACGTCTTTTTAATTCTTCCAAAAGTTAACATTTAATTATAAATATTTGAATACTTGTTTGTGCGTGAAAGTGAATCTCAATGGCCCTTAAGATCATATTTATGATTCTTTCAGACACTTTGTAACCTTCCCTCCTCTCTATTACGATCCTGCATTCCTCTTTACTTACTTGTTTGGACCTTTCATCACCTTCTTCTATTACTTCCCGTTTATTCCTTGGCGTCTTTGTTACTGTTATCGGAGTTCTTACTTCCAAGATTCTCTTAAAAAAGTCTTACAAATACATTATATTATTATGTTACCATACACTAACATATTGCTCTTAGTTAATTGTTAATATTAAAGCTTACTGTTCTCTAGTAAGTTCCATCTTTCTCCGTTCTTTTTAAGTTATCACCTTATTAATTATTGTTTATTTTCGTCACGTCGATCACCACTTCCTCATTTACATTACCTGAAGTTACAACTTGGTTCTATTTTTCGAAATTCCTTAGTATATCTACTGCTGTGAAGATTTCCTTTAAAATTAATGTGAAGTTGAGGAACATTTTCTATTTTTGACCATTAACTTCTAGCTAATAGCGAAATGTTAATAACGATGCTGTTTTAACGGAAGTGAAAATCCTTTGCCTTCTGCTTGTAAATCTCCAACGCCTTAAACTTCTCCTATGTTATAAGTTTGTAAAATAATTATTTCTAAGGCAAAAGCAAGATTTAATTAGTGTAACTCGTTTGATAAATATGGTAAAGTAGCAATAAAAATCAGTAGAAGTGATTATAAACATTATTAGACTCACCTCCGTAAGCGCCCTAATTTAATGGCTAGTCCGTTGGACTGTTAATGTCCTGCTCGGTTGATTCCACCTATTCAACTATAACATTGGTGATTAAATTTAATATTTTGTGGCGAAGTAAAAAAAAAAATTATCAGTACCTTTCTAAATCATTCATTTTCGAAGAAGACCACGTTTCAAAAATGAATAAGGAGAGTGTAGTAGGAGGAGAAAGTTCAATGACTATGTGGTACTTCTACAATTCCACAGTGACCATTACCGCAATACATTTATTAACGTACTGGCCTGTGGGCCTAGAATCATACAAGACCAAATTTTGAGATGCTTATCGTCTAATACAAGAGAAGGTTTACTCTGCACGGTTCATTACTAGACACACTGCTTGCTCCCCGAGCTGAAAGATCTTTGCTTTGTGTTGATGCCTTGTGTGATCATCTAACACCTCTCGTTGTCTGTCGTACTAGTCGTTCATCTTTTGCCAGGGTCGCACTTCGCTGCCGTTTGTGCTTGACGCCGACGGCACACCAGCAGCCTTCGCTCCGTGACGCGCGGGGCTGATCACATTACCAGCCGCGCTTTCAGCTCACACCCTGCACTCCGCTTGTCACCACTCATTCTCCTCTCGGTAGAGAAAGTAAGCACAGTAAAAAAAGACAAAATTCTTCCTGTGTAGTAAAGGGGCTCATAAATTACACATATAGCGGTTGGAAGTCATTCTTACAACTGCAATTCTTGTGCACTACTAAAAATTCACTACTTCAAACGATAATTTCCCCTTCACTCCTCTCTACTTATGCTTAATAATTAAAAATTATTTTTGATTTTCTTCGCTGAATACTGACAGCGTTAAAATATATTTATAACCTCAAGAACAGGTTATTGCCCAAACTCTAAATGTTGTAGCCATACTCTCATCTGATAAAGCTTCGAGAATCATGATTCCGCTTTCCCATAGTTGAGAATGGTGATTGAAATAAAGTATTAATATATTTTTCTCGGGCTTCCAGCCGTGTTAATATATCATCTTTGCGGGACGTTTCGAAGGCGTCAGTGCTGCGCTTCGAAAATGAGTTTCATTTTTCAGAATAAAACGACACAAATTAGATAATAATTCTGCTAGTTTCGAAGTGGAATGAATGGAGTACAAAGAGAGAAGAATCCTCGTACAGTTCATGAAAAAAATAATAAAAAGGGAGTTGTCAATATTTCAATCGCATTCATTCAATTTGTATTTCCGTCTGAATTTAGCATCACGTAATACTGGTAATAATACCTGAAATAATTAACACTGACCTTTTATACATTCCTTTGTTGTAATTTATAAAGACGAATTTCAGTAATATTGATGTCGTGAATCTTAGCTACTGCAGTAAAAACCTTCTAATTCCAATTACGGAGGTACGTTAGATAGAGTTTTAAACTCA
This sequence comes from Vandiemenella viatica, assembly GCA_031002005.1. Classification (NCBI taxonomy): domain Eukaryota; kingdom Metazoa; phylum Arthropoda; class Insecta; order Orthoptera; family Morabidae; genus Vandiemenella; species Vandiemenella viatica. Next base: position 343,019,126 of record JARYHS010008074.1, on the reverse strand, counting down.
ATCTAATCTGTACTATTGATGCAGACGTTTTAACGAGAAATAGTTAAAAATTTACTCTGCTAATGTAAAGCGAATTGGAGGGATTTCATATTTTCAAGTGACTTGTTCGCAACATAAACAATAACCTCACAGTTCCAATTCTCGGGTGAGCTACGATATTAATATCAGCAGTACAAGGTAGGTCAGTATGCAGTTGATCACAGTGGAACCGTCTACTTATATCAAATAATTCTATTTAACTATCAAGAAAAATCCTCAATATTCTCTTTTTCTACACTAAAATGTAATAACTGCTGTGTGCTATCACTATTTAAGTAATTGCCCCCCCCCCCCCTCGTATCGCCACATAACTTCAGTTAGTTGAAACCAATTCATTCGCCCATTAAAAATAAAAATGGTTTGGAAATATATGCGTGTTAAGATACCATTGGCTAGTACAGCCACACTTTTTAATACGTTTCATGTGTTTAGTATTATTTGGGCGCTAGTGCACCGACGCTACGCAGTTGATCTTTAGTGATTTACTGATCCCATTAAGTCTACTGCAATTCAATACTAGTATTGTGTTCTCCTCCTTTTCAATTTGACATACACGTTGTTAATTGAATATTCAAAACACCGTAAACAATGTAATACCAACAACCAAAATAAGCCGGTTAAAATCACAAGCTTTCATTTCAATTCAATCACATAAGGAGAGTGCCTGAAAAAGAATACTACTTCCTTCAAGTACTAGAGTAGAACAGATTTACTTAGAAATCTTATCTTCGACGCACAACATCAGCCACTATTACGAACATAGTAGGTTCCACAGCATTAAACAATAAAATTAAATATACTAACATCATACAAGAATAAATCTGGATTCTTAATCAACACCAGAAAAACATCTATTAAGAATCCAGTATATTCCCTGTATTATTTGTATTCACAATTTATCTCGCGCTATTAATCTATACGCCATGTTAGAGAAAGCGTGATCAAGAGCACTGAAGAAAGAGAGCTTATATCTTATTTCTTGTAGTTGTCTCTCTTCATAGGAGAACATGATGTTGAATGTCTGAGAAGGAGCAACCGTAGTAATAATAACAAGTGCAACTCCAGAATATGCAACGAAAGAAACCTATTCCACGATGTGACTGTCCTATTACACGGCTTTGGAAGGTAGGCTGACCGGCTAGTATGGACTTCCTCCGACATATATATATATATATATATATATATATATATATATATATATACAGGGTTATTACAAAAGAATCATTCACTTTCAAAATCCGATTTATTCAAAGGTATTATACTTACAAATATGATTGATATATCAAAATAACCACAAAATATCCAAGTTCGTACACCATGAGGCATTGCATTTTTTTTAACTGCTTAACCTCTCTTAACAGCGAGGTCTTTGCACTGCTATGACAGACAAACATTTCGTTATTCTAGGACGCAAAAACTCTTTCCTCGCTTTGCCTCCATTTCGGGAGAGACTAAACTGAACTCGTTACGAATACTGAACTAGTGCTGCCACGCCACCTGGTGTACAAACATCTACATCTATATATATACTCTGCAATTCACAAAATTGTGGGTGGCAGAGGGTGCCCAGCACCAAAGCTAATCTCTTTGCTGTGCATTCCAATCCCTAATGGTACGAGGGAAAAAAGAATTCATATAAGAATCAGTCCGGCACCATATTTATCTAATTTTATCTTGCCTGTCCTTCCGACTCAAATAGGTTGATGGAAGAAGTATTTCACTACACTCAAAACTGAAAGTGGGAGTACGCATGTTTACCAATAAGTTTAAAACGAAACGTGTGTCGTCTATCTACCAGAGACTCCCAACCTAGTCTACTAATCAGTTCTGTGACGCTTTCATAAGGACTGTAGCAAGCGGTCACGAATCGAGCGGCTCTTCTCTGTACTTTCTCTATACTTTCGATCAACCCCTTACGAAACGGGTCCCAAATGGCACAACAATAATCCAAATGTGGACGCACAAGAGATTTGTACGCTATCTCCTTTGTTTGTTCATTACAATTTTTCAAGATTCGACCTATGAATCACAGCCTAGTAGTTGCTCTACCTACTAACGAATTAATGTGTATGTCCCATTTCATGTTCCATTGTACTGTTACTCCCAAATATTTCATAGAATCGACCATATCAATAACGGTATTGTTTAACTCATATTTCTCAACAATTGGATTCTTTTTGTTAGTTATGCTCATTGTCTTGCACTTTTTACAATTTAGAGTAAGTTGCCACTCAGCGCACCAAGCCAAAATAACATCCAGATCGTGCTGAATTTCTAAGTAATCGGCCAAATTTCTTACTACCCTATAAATAACCGCATCATCAGCAAACAATCTAAAAAGGCTTTTCACTTTGTCTCCGAGATCGTTTATAAAAATTAAGAAAAGAAGTGGTCCTATTGCACTTCCTTGAGGTACACCCTATGTAACATCTAGATTAGAAGAACTTTCTCCTTCAACGACAACATTTTCCTTTGTTTTTTGAGTAATCTTTTCACTTCGCATGTGTACCAAGGTGGATCATTCTCCCCCTTTAATGTCCGCTTTGGTACATGTATTTCCATTCCTTCCCTGAATATATGTATAAAACGATGCCACATCTCTTCAACGGTGTCCTTTGTTGACTTGAAGTTATGGTAATTATTCCTCAGGTAGGTTCTAAAACACTCCTTTGTGGCCTTACTGAATCTGTATACAACCCGCCCTTTTTTCCTTTTTCGCTTGGTCATTAATTTGATAGTCGCAATTACCGCTTTGTGATCGATTATTCCTGTGGTCGTTGAAATGTCAGTGATTAATTCTGGCCTGTTTTTAACCAGCAAGTCTAAAATGTTTTCACTACCGTTATGACACCGCGTAGGTTCATTAACTAGCTGCTTGAGATGATTATCTGACAACAAATCTAGAATTACTTCAGAAGCTGCCTTATCCCTGCTACCTGTGATATGAACTAGAGCTGCAACGCCTCCGTTCTCACCTCGCATTCGGGAGGACGGTGGTTCGAATCCCCGTCCGGGCATCCAGATTTGGGTTTTACATGGTTTCCCAAATCATTCCAGGCAAATGCCGGGATGCTTCCTTAAAAAGGCCATGGCCGAATTCCTTCCCATTCCTTGCCCCCATCCTTTCCCGTCACTAAAGACCTAGATGTTGAGAGACGTAAAGTAGTTAAAAAGAAAAGGATCCCAAATTCCACACCAGTATTCCAAATGCGGACGCACTGGTGTTTACTACGCTATTTCCTTTGTATGAGCATTAAAACTTCTCAAAATGCGACCTATGAATCGTAGTTTAGAATTAGCTTTGCCTACGACGGAAGTTATGTGCAAGTCCCATTTCATGTTGATTTGTACTGCTACGCCTAGATACTTTAGGGAATCCACAGTGTCAACAACTGAATTGTTAACTTTGTGGTCGTGAGCAAACGGGGTCTTTTTATTACTTATGTGCATTGCCTTGCACTTTTTGCATTTAAGTGTAAGCTGCCATTTACGGCACCATTCAGAAATAACATCCAGATCGCGCTGAATTTCTAAGCAATTGTCGGAGGACCTCACTTCCTTATAAATAAGTGCATCATCAGCAAACAATCGCATCCTGCAATTAATGTTGTCACCAAGATCGTTTATAAAAATTAAGAAAAGAAGTGGTCCTATTACACTTCCTTGAGGAACGCCCGAAATAACATCTACTTTAGAAGAGACTTCCCCGTCAACAACGACATACTGTGACCGACCAATTAGAAAATCGCGTATCCATTCGCAAATCTGATCAGATATATCGTACGCTCGAATCTTCGCTAAAAGTCGTTTGTATGGTACAGAGTCGAAAGCTTTCTGAAAATCCAAGAAAATAGCATCAACTTGTGATCCTGCATCAATAACTTTCATTACATCATGCTAAAATAGAGCCAGTTGCGTTTCACACGATCGGTTCTTCCTAAAACCCTGTTGGTTTGTTGCAAGTAACTCGTTTTCATCTAGAAACTTCATAACGTTAGAGCATATGACATGCTCCAGAATTCTACTGCAAACAGATGTTAGAGATATGGGTCGATAATTCCTAGGATCTCTCCGATCTCCTTTCTTCAAAACGGGAATTACCTACGATCTTTTCCAGTCAGAAGGTACTTTTCTTTCTTCTAAAGATTTACGAAATATATCTGACACAAATGGATCTATTTCTTCCATGTATTTCGAAAATACTCTTACTGGTAGGTCCCGGCGCTTTCCCCCACTTCAGGAGCTTTTATTGCTTTACATTACCTACACTATCAATTTGTAATGGATCCATCTCAAATTCTACACGCCTTGGAAGAACAGGAATGTTTTCCATGTATTCGTCAGTGAACGAATTTTTAAATTCGGTGTTAAGTACGGTAGCCTTGTCGCGGCTGTCATCAACTTCCCGGATGTCTTTTAGTTGAATTGGCATATTGTCGTCACAACCACTTATTTTTTTTACATACGACCAAAATTTCTTTGGATTTTCAATGAGGCTCTCGGAAAGTGAGTTGCAACGAAAGTCATTAAAGGCCTCGCGCATCACATTCTTGACCTGTCCTCTTGTCTCAGCAAACTTTTCTAAATCACTCCTATGCATCGTCCTTCTTGAGCGTGAATGTATCTTCCTTTGCTTTTTAAGCAACCATTTAACTTCACGTGTGTACCACGGGGGATCGTTCCCATCCCCGATTGTCCTTTTCGGTATATGTAAGTCCATACCTTCCCTGAATATATTTATGAATCGAAGCCACATCTTTTCAACCGAGCCTCTTCCTTCTATAAAGGTAATGTAATTATCCCTCAAAAACGTTCTTAAACTCTCCTTTGAGGCCTTTTCGAACCTGTAAACGACCCTTTCTTTTTTTCCCGTGGTGGTAGAACTGTCCGTGAATAATTCTGGCCTATTTGTAACGAGAATATCTAGAATATTTTCGTTATCGTTGTGACGTGAACCGCGTTGGTTCAGTGACGAGCTGCTTAAGATTAAGATCTGAGAAAAGGTCAAGAATAATCTCACAGGATAGTTTATCCCTGCCACCAGTAACGTGGGCGTAATTAGTCCAGTCGATATACGGAAAGTTGAAGTCACCTCCTAGTATTATTCCATGATTGACGAGCTATATTACTTACATTATTTCTTAAGACCTCAGCAACACCTACATCTGCATCTGGTGGACGATAGAAAGACCCTATTATAAGTTTTGTCCTAGCTACTTTTAGTCAAATCCATAGGATTTCACCGACCATATAAATATTTATTTCGTTACACGACAGGTGTTTACTAACAGCTATAAATACACCACCTCCATTTGAATGTAACCTATCCTTACGGAAAACATTCATGCTCCTGTTAAAAATTTCTGCTGAACTTATATCCGGTTTTAACCAGCTTTCAGTACCTAATACAATATCAGCTTCTGTGCTACTAATAATGCTTTCAAGCTCAGGCTGCTTATTACAAACACTTCTATAGTTAATAACGAGTACTTTTAACGGTCGAGATTGATTTATGCTACTCGTAACATATGGTGCCGAATTTAATTGGGCTGCCCGTAACTGTAATCCCAGCTTCGGGTCTTCATCCCTCAGCCTAAAAAATCCCCCAATGCACTCCACATGGCCCCTGCTACCCGCGTAGCCGATTCACGTGTGTAGTGCACACCTGATCTATCCAAGGGAACCCTACACGACTCGACCCCAGGGCGATGATCTAGGAATCTGCAGCCATGATTATCGCAGAAACGACGCAGTCTCTGGTTCAGACCTTCGACTCGGCTCTGAACCAGAGGTCCACATTCCTGTTCTATCGACAATGCTGCAGATGGTTAACTCAGCCGAAATCTTGCAGTCATCAACCACAGAGCTCACCCTATGAGCACGCCGCCGGAAGGAAGCATCATTGGTGCCAACATGAGCTACAATCCGCTGCTGGCTACACCTCGTCCACTCAATGGCATCTGGGATGGCCTGTTCCACATCTTGGATCAGACCTCCCGGAATGCACAATGAATGGACATTGGACTTCATCCCCAACCTATTCGCCATGTCCCTAAGGGGCTCAATGAAACGCCTAACGTTGGAGCTACCTATCACCAGAATCCCCTTCATGATCGCTCAGACCTAGCGGGGGGGGGGGGGGGGGGGAGGGAGGGGGCTGGCAACTCCCAGATTGACGATTGTGGAACTGAATCAGATCCAGACAACACATCAAACCTATTGGACAGTGGTACAGGCTTACCCTCCTGGGATTCAGACCTGTACGACTGCCCCCGCATGTGGCGTCGACGTCCGGAAACCACGCACCAGACACCGTCATTTGACTGCCTCACAGGCTAAGAAGTCTTAGCCTGGACTGCAGGTACGATGTTTGGTAGGGGAGAACCTGTGAGAACACTAGCTTAGTCAGGGTCACCCCTTCCACATCTGCTGCAGTCACCTACGTCGGCTTCCATCCTTGTAACTTTCGTTAGCAAAGCTGCAAGCTGAGCGCGAAGATCAGCCACCTCAGCCCGCGTCTGCACACAGCAGTCACAGTCCCTGCACATATTACTTTGAACAAAGAAGGAAAGATGAACTAACTGAGTGATCCAAATAAACTGTTTACAACTTACTAACAACCGCTAGACACGACCTAAATAAAACCTACTGAGGAGAAAAAATTTTCAACTCACGACGTATACTGCACTAAGTAGTTAATAGGACGTACTGATATACAGTGTTAGCCAAGCACTGTACTAAATAAAAAACGAATAAGCTCTATATAAGTTCCTATAGAAAAAGAAAATAATTAAATGCGATCACGATTACAGCACGCTGCTGCAATTCAATTAACGCAAATAAAGCAAACGCTATCTCAACACTTTAAATTAAGTAAACAGATGGCGACAGTCGTCATGACGATTGCTGGAGACCAACTAGCTACTGCTCTGCGACGACAGAAGATATTCAAAGATAAAATCTAACTACAACACTGTAAATAAAATATACAGAAATAGAGGCACTTGATTCGACGGTTGCTGGAGATCAACTAGCAGCTACTCTGCGACGACAGAAGTTATCCAAAGATAAAATCTAACTACAACACTTTAAATAAAATACAAAAATTCAGTTGGTCTGTGGAAATATGAATGCGTGGTAACTCCACTTTCCTGCAAGTTTACTGAAATGTATCTGTTTTTCCGCAATTAGTCTTACAAAACCAGCGGATGCGTACTTGCACTACTGTATTACGCGTACTACTGTAACTGCAGAGCCAATATCGACACGAAATAGTTTAACTACATTACTTGCAAAAATATAACACATGATCGGCCATTATTGCCGTCTCCACTAATATTGTAAATTTGTTGCACACACTTCAGTTAATGTGAAGCTTCCTCTAGCGAATCTTCAACCCCGCCCATGTTTATCTCGACAACACAATCCCTCGCTCTTCACATTCCCACTCTCCTGAGATTACAGCAAATTCTCTGCTGGATTATTCCGTGAAACGATAATGCGACGAAGAAACTTACTAGTTCGTACCTATCTTCTAATTAGCCTCGTTTCCTGAAG